>APFE030479475.1:169454-204458 GCA_000404065.3 Pinus taeda
AAGGATGAAAATGAAGATTAAGGAGAATGTCACTTTTACTTTAAGAATTTAACATTACCATGAAATTTGAATAGCATATCAATAGTAGAGAGCATTTGAGTGTGTTAAATAGAGTTTGGGAGGGGGAAATGTACCCCAAATAACATTTAGCTAATTCATAAAACACCTTGAAGTCCAAACCAATCAGCAAACCCCTTAAAATTTCATTAAAATAATGTTAAATTGTTGTTTTAGTGGGTTACAGGCTGTTGTTTGTGACTCGGCCGAGTCAGTACGGGAAACGGCCGTTTTTTGTACCGAGTCACTCCGGAGGGCAATGGAACGGACCAACTCAGTCGTTTCTGTTTCGAAACGGCCGTTTTTTAAAAGTATGGTTTCTATAAGCCCTAGATAGCCTAGTGAGGCTTCCCACTAGACTACTAGATGTCCAAACCATTACCCTCCACCATGAGAGCTATTACTCAAGTACATAATCAAACTCACCTCCTTTCTACATAACATTTGAAACTTTGAGGAGTCAATCACAAGGAAAAAGACATATCATTATCTATCTCTTTATTTCTTCATTGAGATTGCTTCTTTGGATACCTCCAATCAAACATGATATTGGTAATCTCAAGCTTTGTTAGTGAGTATCTCAATCGATCATCATAGACCTTAAAGGTTCTCTATTGATGTTCAACCCACATATTCTTCCCTTGAAAGGGGAAATTATTAGACCACTTAAGGAGGATATTATCCCTAATACATCAAGACTTGTCTCTTCTCCTTAGGCCCTTAGCCCCAAAGATGGAATTTTACGCAAAAATATTCATAAAGATTGTTGACAATTTTATTATTCAACCAAGTTATTTCCAACAACCCCGGTCATGTGGTCTTAGCTTCCCTCTTAACCAGCTAAAAGTGTACTCATATCAGGTAAATCCACCATATTCTCTTGGAAAGATACAATTTATGATCTTTTTTTCTCTTGAAAGACGTTGAGATTGAGGAGCACCTCACCTTTAGATGTCCCATCTACCATAAAATCTAAGGGAGGCTAAATTGCCACTACAAAGACTTCAGGGCTCATTGTCCTCTTCCTTTTGTTTCCCAACCAAAGAGGCCTAGCTTTGTACCTCAAAGAAGTGGTTACCTTTATGCAATGGGCTCTTTGTAGCCCCTTTATATCTACAATACTAATTTCATTCTACTACCTCAACCATGAGAACAGTTAAGCAGCATGAAAATACAATAAACCATAATTTCGATAGTATTAGTGTAAGATACCCCCTTGGAATATCTCAGAAACCCCGAAAAAAAAAATAAGTTTGTTTGGGCTTGCACTGAGGTATTTGGTCAAACAGTTTGTATGCATATGGTTGTAGGTGCATTTCTTTTGCATCTTACTTAAAACAAGTGTACACAATGCCAAACAAAAGATAGGAAGAGACTCCAAACAGCAGTATTAAATTTATAGTAAATTCAGAAAATTTACATACCATGGATAATAACTTGCAACAGCAAGATGACTCTGATTTCCCTTTGGAATGAACTCAGAAAAATTATCAGCAAATAGGAGCTCTCTTTAGTAGTGACAACAACACAAGTCTAGCGGCTAGCCTTCAAATTTGGTATGCATAACCCATAAATTGTAATGTCCCGAATGGGATATTTTGCTAACTTTGCAGAAATTTACTCAACCCAAAATTTCACTATAAAATCAACATTCTATTAAAAGAAGATTGCAATGTAAAATAAAACAAATAGAGCATTGCAATTCAATCACACAATGAACAGGAAATTTCTCAGCTTTTATTATAATCGATAAACTGGGGCTACATGCACATACAACCAAAATAGTTGATATGAAAAGCTGGCCTCCAAGATAATCTGCTGCATTGCTATGCTGGCCCTCCAAATTGAACTAAAATGCATTGCTGATCTCTCCTGTGAATTCTAGATGAATTCACCAGGGGAGATGGGTACTCGCCCAATCTCACTAAATCACCCAAGGGTTTCCGTCTTGGGGCTATTGCTAAAGTAGAGAATCGGGTCTTCAACTTCCCATACAAGAAGAAAAACCAAATCCAAGATGTCCTCTAATGGTCGCCGCCTCCTCTTTTTATAGATGCGATGGATGCCTCTAGAAGTTCCTATTTTATTATTATTTTAATCATTGAGCAGATTTCCCTTAATTAAAATATTCTTTTTAATGTGGGAAAAATGCCTCCTCAAGTTGTTGAAAATCACTTCTAACTATCCCATCTTGGAGATCTTCTCGTTCTGGTTCCAACGAGCTATTACGCTAAGGTGTTTTGCGGCCTGCCAAGTATTCCTCCTGAGATGCCACCTTAAGCATAATTAATTGAGTCACGTCCATAATAACTCTATTTTTTGAAATTTGTCAAAATGCAACAGAACGAAAGGAAAATTGTGTGGATAATGCTATATACCAAGTGAATGCCATTGGACCTCATAAAAACTCCTCAAAACCCCATGAAACATCTCCAAAAGCCCCTGGGCTCGCTGATGAAGTAAACCTGCACATGCGACCTGTTTGCCTCTAACTCTGTAAGTCCATCCATAAGGAACACCAGAAAGAAATAAAAAAACAAAAAAACAAAAAGGAACATCACATAAATGTACATCTTATACACGGCGATCCAACATGGCCTTTGAAGGGACAAAACTCGACCTCCATATAGTGAGTAACTTGGCCCCTTTCAATAACATGCTCAGCTTCTACGAACAAACTCAGGAATTCAACCTTAATATCAGTCAGCCTCTTCAAGAATGTAAAAAATAAACTCAGTTCTCAAAACTAATGAACTCAAGCTCCAGGGTGAATATATACTCAACTCTAGCAAGAATAAATCCTTGACCTTCTCAACAATGATACAAACAGCCACTAGGAGATGTCCCCTCGGCCAAACAAGAGATATATTCAGTCCCCTTCTGACTTGGCTACTCTATCTGCAAGAAGAGAATATGGAATACCAAAAATTGGATTATAAAATAAATTGATAATACCTTTAAACTTCATTTCTACCAATGCTTTCTTCTCCGTCAACAACGAAGCGCAATGTCGGAATCTAATGATCCCACTCCACTACTAGCTAGGGTGTACTAAAACTAGTAACCGAAATGAGAGTTTCCAAAAACCCTAGTATTTTTCTCAAGAGCTCTTCAAAATCTATTCTTCAAGTGATCAAATGCAAGAATGAGAAGAGACTCCTCATTTCTATTTTCTATAACTCAATTGACCCTTTTGTCACATTTTTACCTTTTATTTTAATAAATCCACTTTAGTGGGTTTTCTCACTTTTTAATTTAAAAGTGAATTTTCGTTTGCCTAGGACCCATGTCCCTTTTTTCCCCACTTAGCTTTTATAATGTTTTCTCTTATATGAATGCTGTTACCTTGATTAATCTTCTTGTACTAGCCTACAAAAACTTACTTAGGCTAGGAGAATCTTCCCCTTTGGTCTCCTTAGTAGATGGGGACTTTACAAATAGATAGGTTAAATAATGTTTTTTTCAGATGGTTTTGTTTGTCATGTACTAGCTAGGCTAGTTCCCAAAGTAGAGAGTTTCTCTCCCCTCCTATACATAACACGTTTCATATAAGCATTGACATCCCCAAATTTTCTCCCATTTTGTGTTCATCAATCTTGGATACTAGGAGAACCTTTATGCAGAACCTGACTCCCTACCTCTACATACTAGGCTCCCTTTAGTCCAAAATATTTTTCTAGAATGACCTATCAAGTGCATTATTGGTGATTTCATAGCAATGAATTCAAGTGCATCTTATGGTCTAGAAAATTATTAGAGGTTGCGTAATGATTGGCGCATTTCAACCAGACCTCCCTTGCTCTCTCTATCAACATTACAAGGGCATACTTTACCGCAATGAGTTGTTTCGGGTTCATTCTCACCTTTATATTTATTTTTATATATCTTAAAGGGAGATGCCTACACATTTCCCTTTTGGTTATTGATTCTATAAGTATAGCTTCAATCCCATTGAAATGTTTTTGGTTAGCCATGTAACGAAAGGCAAACTGTGCGGATGATGGAATATACCAAGCAAATGCCATCGAACCTCATAAAAACTCCTCAAAACCCCATGAAACATCTCCAAAAGCCCCTGGACTCGCTGATGAAGTAAACCTACACCAATGACTTGTCTGCCTCCAACTCTGAAAGTCCATCCATAAGGAACACCAGAAAAAAGGAATATCACATAAATGTACATCTTATACACAGCAATCCAACATGGCCTTTGAAGGACATAACTCGACCTTCATATAGTGAGTCACTTGGCCACTTTCGGTGACATGCTCAGCTTCTAGGAACAGACTTAGGAATTCAGGGTGAATATGTACTCAGCTCCAGCAAGAGTAAATCCTCGGCCTTCTCAACAATGATACAAACAGCCACTGGGAGATGTCCCCTCAACCCAACAAGAGATATATTCGGTCCCCTCCAGACTTAGCTACTCGATCTGCAAGAAGAGAATATGGAATACCAAAACTTGGATTATAAAATCAATTGATAAAACCTTTAAACTTCATTTCTTCTAATACTTTCTTCTCCGTCAACAACGAAGTGCAATGTCAGAATCTAAGTGATCCTGCTCCAATACTAGCTAGGGTGTACTTAAACTAGTAACCAAAATGAGAGTTTCCAAAAACCCTAGTATTTTTCTCAAGAGCTCTTCAAAATCTATTCTTCAAGTGATCAAATGCAAGAATGAGAAGAGACTCCTCATTTCTATTTTCTATAACTCAATTGACCCTTTTGTCACATTTTTATCTTTTATTATAATAAAGCCACTTTAGTGGGTTTTCTCACTTTTTAGTTTAAAAGTGAATTTTCGTTAGCCTAAGACCCATGTCTCCTTTTTCCCCATTTAGCTTTTATAATGTTTGATCTCAGATGAATGGTGTTCCCTTGATTAATCTTCCTGTACTAGCCTACAAAAGCTTACTTAGGCTCGCAGAATCTTCCCCTTTGGTCTCTTAAGTAGATGGGGATATTACAAATAGATAGGTTAAATAATGTTTTTTCAAAAGGTTTTCTTGGTCATGTACTAGCTAGGCTAGTTCCCAAAGTAGAGAGTTTCTCTCCCCTCCTATACATAGCACATTTCATATAAGCATCGACATCACCAAATTTTCTCCCATTTCATGTTCATCAATCTTGGATACTAGGAGAACCTTTGTGCAGAACCTGACTCCCTACCTCTACATACTAGGCTCTCTTTAGTCCAAAATATTTTTCTAAAATAACCTATCAAGTGCATTATTTGTGATTTCATAGCAATGAATGATTCAAGCGCATCTTTTGGTCTGGAAAATTATTAGAGGTTGTGTAATGATTGGTGCATTTCAACCAGACCTCCCTTGCTCTCTCTATCAACATTATAAGGGCATTATTTACCACAATGCATTGTTGCGGGTTCATTTTCACCTTTATATTTATTTTTATCTTTCTTGAAGGGAGATGCCTACGCATCCCCCTTCAGGTTATTGATACTATATGTAGAGCTTCAGTCCCATTGAAATGTTCCTGGTTAGTAATAGGCGTTAATAAAATTTATTTCATTTGTTCTTGCTTTCTTTCTACAATCTCAATGCCAATGTCAAGACAAACAACATCTTCTCCAACATATTTGTCCTCAATTAAGATGCTCTCTAGACACATTGCTCTCAAGTTCCAACCAACCTCTACAATCTGTAACTACAAGTAATTCAACAAGGTAATATGGTTTTCACTAATAAAATGAGTTCATCAATGGATTTATCTCATCTCTTGGAAGGACTTCCTTTGTGCCCATGGCCTTTACAAGATAGAATTCAAACAATACAATGAATGTAAACCAAGATTTTTGTCTTCAATGATCCTATCCAATTTCTCTTCCTTGAATTAACAAACCATAAGAACACTCTCCTGAGGAGAAAGGACATGTGACCTATGAGAAACAATGTAGTAAATGGTTGCAACTCGACCATGACTACGAGCATATCATAACCCTCCAAAACCAACAATAATACAATGCCACATATGTGCCAAAGATAGCTCTCCAATAACAACATTGGCCAACATAAAACTAGACCACAAATGAATCCTCTCTATGTTAAATGGAGTCAGAGAAGGAAGGGTCAGATAAATTTAGCAGTTGCACTAAATTTGACAGAGGGACCCACAAGTGGGACCAAGGCACAAACCTTTTTTACTATCCCTTGACTTATGAAAATTTAAATTTTCCTATAATCAAGAATTGGAGAGATCTCAATTGTCCAAGGAGAGTTAATTTCAGCCCTTCGTGGGACTAGTGAGCCCAGGTCTATTTCTAAGAGGGGAAAAGGGCGCAAACTTGGTCATTATGTACCAGACAGCTTGGTGTTCAGCTCAGCAAAGAGAAGGTTGTTCAGTTCAACGCCTAGGGTTTTAGATCAACGCATTAGGGCAGAAAACGAGTCCAAACAGCTTCAGATCATTTCCAGCTAGCGCATACTTCAACCAGAGGTTGCATTCAGCTACGCAGAAGGGTCGTACAGTGAAGTTGAGTTGAGGACAAGTGCGCAGATCAGTTGCGTTGAAGATTAAATGGCAAAAGGGTAGCTTTCCCTCATATTTGTAATCATTCTTCTGAAAACTTTACTGAGCATTCTAAGAAAAACACCAAGTTTGCAGGTTTTCCCTAGTTGAGATTTCTTGCATAAATTTGTTGTGTATAGTTTTGTGGTGTGTTTGTCTTCATTTGTTCCTTATTATTCGTTGCCATCTAGTTAGTAAACTCAGTATATTTGTGGATTGAAGTTAAAGTTTGGTTTTCAGCTCTTTGCTTAACATAATTCACATAATAGAGTGTTGAGTTTTAAAGAAAATTAACATGGTATTAGAGCCGCATCTCTAAGTGAACACCAACACCCTATTTCGACCTTGGAACATGTTTAAGGTGCAAAGAAGGAGCGCAATATAGTGAAAGGGTTGTGCTAGGGTTTCTAGCAATGTGACCTAGGGTTTTGACCCACAAAGAACAAATTTTCCAATCATACCAGCGCGCTAGGGTTTTTGAGGAATCCGACCAGCAGAATGTCTTGCCAAGGTTTGAGACATGAGCATAGTTTGGAGGGAGCAGCAAATTTCTACTCATGGAAGGAGAGGATTATTGTGGTGCTTGAGGAGTAGGGTGTGAAAGAATTTGTGGAGAACCCACCAGCCACACCTACCCCCAGCAATTGGCTCAGCATAACAAGAATGATGCTAAAATGTGGACAGTCATTTTGAACTTATATCAGGGCTCAAGTGAAGGTAGAAAAATTGTGCTCAAGGACATTCAAAAATATCCGAATGGGCAACTCTGATGGCATTATCTCTTATCTCACCAGGTTCACCCAGGTGAAGGACAAGTTGGCTAGTGCGGGGGAGACAGTGCTTAAAGCAGATGTGCTGAGTCTTCACTATTAGGGCTTCACATATCGTGGGATAACTTCCAGGGTGTAGATAACAGCAAAGAAAATCTCCCAAGCTGGGAGCAGTTGTGTCCAGGAGGAGATTCAGAGACATGCTAGATCTGGAGCTCATGTTAAGCAAGAGGACGAGGAGACCTTTGCCCTAGCTGACAAAGGGGACAAGGCCAAATGAAAGAAGAGCACAGGAGGGGTCAAGTGCAGCTCCAAAGGCAAGAAAGAAAAGAAGGATCGCAACAAGATAAAATGCCTCAAGTGCCATCAATTCGGACAGTTCGCCACCAAGTGTCCTCAAAAGAAGAAGGGGTCCAAGAAGGACCAAGTGGGAGCTTCAGCAAAGGCGGACAAGTTCAATTCCAAGTTTGAGAAAGAGATCTCACTTATAGCTTGCATGGAAAGCTTAGTAGCTAACCACATATGTACATTGACAGTGGAGCATCCAACCATATGATTGGAATCAAGGAATATTTCAACCAGCTGATGGAGAAGGACACGCAGTATCACATTGAGCTAGGAGATGATGGAAGGTACTTCACCGGGGTTGTGGGTACTATTAGATTTCAGAGGGAATCCAATAACTGTAATGAACAAAGTTTGCATGCTCAGAGGAATGCTCTGATACCAATGTAACAAACAAATTTTGTGCTCTGTAATAATCTTTAGAATACTTCGAAGACAAAGACATCCATTGTAGGACAAGTAATTATATAGAAGAATATTTAAATACAATTGATATGATTACAATGAGGCTGAGGGCTTGCTTATATACCCAGGAAAATACCGCTTTACAAAAGGTCATGTCCGAGACATGCCTCTTCACTACTAATTATTAGTTTAATTAATCATTAATCATTATTATTGTGATTTATATTATTTGTATTATTTTATAGATATTTTATTCATAACATTGCCTTCCTCTTCAAAAAGCTTTGTCCTCGAAGCTTACTGATGAAAAGGCTTGATCTCTTTTTCTGTTTTGAATGTCTTCTTGTCTCAGAACTGTCATCTTCGTTGATACAAGATGATATGATCCTCTAAGTGATAAACAAAATCGTCGCACTGAGAAGGGATTAGACCATCCTAAATTAATCCTCTGTGGAACTTGGCAATTACTTGATCGCTGAGAAAAATTGTTATCGTTCAACTGGATTGTGTTGACATCATTATTCTTTGGAACATAAGTTTGTTGTTTTTGTTTTGAATAATATTGATACGCAGACTGATTGACATGTTTGCTCTTGTGATTCAGATGTCGATAAGGAGTTCTCGTGATTTGATCTTTTCTTAACCTGTTTGTGTCATTTTCCTGATTTACTTGAAGTATTTGATTTCCTTTAGCTATGGAAGTTGTATGTTGAATCGTTGGATCTTCACTTGAAATTTCTGACATTTGAATTGCAACTTCTGAGTACATATTCACTTCAGATGGTTTATCCTCGTCCTAAGTTGTAATATTGACTAGATTAGTATTCGTTCCCTTGTCTTCAACTTGGACTGTTACGACTGGAAACTTCGATACTTCTTCTTGAGTAAGTTATTATAACTTGTCTTTTAGCAACTTCTTGTCACCTATAAGCGTCTTTATTTACGTAAGAAGGTTTTGGTTATGATTCCTTAGACGTGAAAGTTCATCGTTTTCTGAATCGTTGACTTTATCCTTAGTATCCTTCTCTTCATCTTTTAAACTTTCGATTTGTTCTAATAATTTTTTATTAAGGTTCTTTAAACATAAATTTTCCTCTTCTTGTTTTGATAGGTGTTTCTTGAGTTCTTTCTTTGTGGCCTTAGCTTTCTTGGCTTCTTCAAGTAGTTTGTCACTATGATTTCTGAGGTGCGAAATTTCTTTGTCTTTACTGGAGATGACTTCTTCAAGTTCTTTTTGCTTCTTTGATATTGTTTTTTTATTATCTTGAAACTCAAATTTCTAAATATCTTTAAAAAAATTGACGAAGGCATTATCGTCTCTGACTTCATTGTCATGTCTTGGAGTGTAGTAAACTTCTTTTTATAAGAAAACACCAAAAAAAAATTGTCTATGTTTAACATGAATACACCCAATTCTTTAAACCAAGGTAGTATAAGAACTATGTCAATCTCTTTCTTAACCATAGTTATGACACTAAATTGAGAAATGCATTCATATTGATCAATTGTCACTTCTAAATCATTAGTTTCATATTCCTTCAGGCCAAAAATATTTTTTTTCACCAATGCTTGGCTCTTGAATTAAGAGTTGATTTGCCAAATTAATATTGATGTAATTTTCCTCGTTGCTTGTGCTGATAGCAATATTAATTTCTTTCTATTGGATACTTATTTTTAATGTAGTTAATATGTGATCTATAATCGAAATACCTTTGTAAGAAAATCTTCCTTCCTTGGTTTCCAAATTAGATTCCATTTTGGTCGACCTTAGGGTTTTCAAGGTATCCCTTTCTAATCTTTATAATAGTAAATTAATAATTTATTTAGCTGCAATAATCCTCCTCTTCTTATTTTTCGTTGAACTTTTGGAGATATTTTCTATTACCTTAAAACTTTTATAATATCCCCTATCCTTATAATACTTCTTTTATATAAACCTTACTTCAATAACGAGTTCTTTGACTAACTAAATTCTTGGTTTTTTTTCCGGGGGGGAGGGGGAAGGAGGGGGGTTTACTTTTAATTTTACTAAAATAATATTTCAATAAATTTTCTAGCAAGTAATTATTTTTAAATCTCTCAAACAAATGTAACGAACAAAGTTCTTATACTAAGAGGAATGCTCATATAACAATGTAACGAACAAAGTTTGTGCTCTGCAATAATCTTCAGAGTACTTCGAAGACAAAGACATCGATTGTAGGACAAGTAATTATATATAAGAATATTTGAATACAAGTGATATGATTACAATGAGGGTGAGGGTCTACTTATATACCTAGGCAAGTACCTCTTCACAAAAGGTCATGTTCTTAGAAACATGCCTCTTCACTACTGATTATTAGTTTAATTAATCATTAATCATTATTATTGTTATTTATATTATTTGTATTATTTAGAAATATTTTATTCATAACAGTAACCCTCTTCATCACAAGGATGTAGTCTACATTCCAAGTCTTAAGAAAAACCTTGTTTCAGTTTCAGCCCCAGAGAACAAGGGTTATGAGGTTATCTTCAGCAAAGTAAAGGCCTTCCTGAAACCCTTAAATTCTAGAGTAGCAAAGCAAACTAGAGTGAGGATGAAGAACCTCTCCAAGATACGGTTTGAGACAATCGTGTAGTTGTAGAGAGGGCCATGAGCAGCGCTGAGACCATGCAAGCTATGGCGCAGGCGCATGGGCCATTTACATCATAGAGCACTGAAAATCCTGAGGGAGATAGCCACAAGGTTGCCACGGTGCAACACAAACTAGCATGACGTGTGCAAGGACTGCACACTTGGAAAGTATGCCAAGACGTCCTTTCCCAGCAGTGAAAACCGAGCCAAGGGCATCTTGGACTTGGTTCATTCAGACATTTGTGGTCCATTCTCTTCTCCCTCCCTCCCTCATGGGATACAAGTACTACATCAACTTCATTGATGACCATTCGAGGAAGACGTGGATCTTCTTTATGAAGAAGAAAAATGAGGTGTTCTCGAAGCATGGAAAATTTTAGGGGCTAATATTCGCATGTGGGCTAATTTTCCATTATTTTTCCAAAAAAAATCGTCAATTTCTATTTTTTATAAAAGTAATTCACCCAAATTTTACAATATAAAATTATTTTACCTTAAAAATTGCCAACATTATATAGAGAGTACATGTAAAATCATTATAAATTTGAATAATTGTACAAATACATCAATAAACATTTTATAGTTTGCATATTAGGGGCTAGTGAGATTCGCCAATGTTTTTAAACTTCAAGATAATTTTCCATCCTTAAAATTGTCCCTATCTCGAAGGTTCTGGAGTTCAAAGCATGGTGGAGAACCACACAGGAAAGAAGGTCAAAGTGCTTAAAGATTGGATAACGGTGAGTACAACTCCAATGCCTTCAAGGATTTGTGTGCCAAGGAGGGCATCAAGAGGGAGCTCACCACACCTTATAACCCTCAGTAGAACAAGGTGGCGAAGCACAAGAATCGAAGTATTGTTGGAGTGCCCAAGGCCATGTTAAATGACTAGGGACTGCCATTATTTCTCTAGGCAGAGGCATGCAATACTGCAGTCTATCTGCAGAACATGACTCCACATAAGTTGCTTGGATGAGTTACACTAGAGGAGGCATTTACCGGCAAGAAGCCGAATGTTTCTCACTTTTGGATTTTTGGCAGTGTTGTTTACAACCCGTGCCTTCAAAGAGTCAGATGAAGTTGGAGACCATGGTAGAAAAAGGCATTTTCGTCGGCTACAGTGAGACGCCCACAGCATATAGGGTGTACGTACCAGCACTAAGGAAGATAGTTATCAGGCATGATGTCAAGTTTGAGGAGCAAAAGGACTCTCAGGAAGTCCTTAGAGTGTGAGCAAGCTACAGAGCAAGTGGAGGAGTTGCAGACTCTTAAGCAAGAAGCTCAGCCAGCCCCTCAGGCCACGTCACAGTCTGTTGGTTGGCATTGTTGAAGAAAGTGTAACTAGGTTCGGTCTTCATAATGACATGTTCTTTGTAAATGATGAAATAAAAGAAGTAAAATTATTTTTGTATACCTTGTTGCACGAGTTTCATGAGCAAGAGGTTTATTTGTTAGTGGCTCCCATTGAGAGCCTTAAGATTTATTATTGAGTCAAAGAGTCAATGTCATGTATGAAGAGCTCTTCTTGAGCCTATGTTAATTGTATACAAGTCTATAGAAATGTCTAACAGCCCTCCAAAGACAAGCACAATCCCTCTTGAAGAAGTGAGCCTCCAAACAATAGCAAAAGAAGTCATGTTGGCTCACCTATGGAGACACACCCGTTCAACATGACACGTCAGCTCATCTATGGAGGTCAAACTACTATAAATACCCTGCTGAGATTTTCACATAAGGATAGGTTCAGGACCTCGGATACCTCTGAAACTTCGGTCGTAATTACAGTAGGTAATTAATGTACCAACTCGGCTATCTCTAAGATTTTTGGAAGTCACCACAGTGGTTCAGTATTTCGGATAGATCAGCCTCTCTGTATTTTTCGAAAGGGTACCCCAAAAGTAAAGTCTCGACATCCTCACAATCATCATGATCACTGTCTCGGCATACTAGACAGTCTCGGCATATCTATAATGATAAGGATCTCGGTGCAAGAAGAGAGTACTATGTCTCACATACTTCTAGATGCAATAATGATCTCGATATATTTGTGATAAGGAGATCTCACATTGACACACTCTGTCTTGGCATATCTCTAGATGAAATCATGATCTCGGTATACATCTAGTCATGATCCTAATGGAGATGTAGTTACAAGATGAAGATCTCAGTGAAGATATAGCTATGGTGTAGCAATAATGATCTCGTTGTTATGATGAATATTTCAGTGAAGGTGCAGTAATGATGACCTCAGTGAAGCAACAATGATGATGATGATCTCAGCAATGACAAAGAAGAGGATTGGTGTCTTGGTCTTAGAGTGGCCTAATAGGTCAAGGGTCATGGTCTTGGTATTCGTCAATTGGAATCTTTATAAGAAGAAATTTGTGCAGGTTTTTCTCTCAAAGAGTGAGAGGTTTTGTGTGAAAATTCTATCGCTGCAGCAACTGATTTACTATTCCTACTTATTTCATCATAAGTTATTCATGAAATTACTTCAACAAACATTAATATAAATATTGTTTCATCGTAATACAGAAATAAAAATATGCACACATTGACACAGTTATTTTGGACCAATGTCCCTAGAAAATCCCAGTGTGGGAAAACCGGTGCAGCAAGGGAGGATTTTATTATTCAGCAATTTTCTTGTACAACAGGGTGCCAAACTAGCTTACCCGCAGATAGACAAACTTCCAGCACTTTCCTAAACCCAACGTAGGCCCTACTGACCTCTGCTACAGGCTGAAACCCTTTGTGTCAGCCTGAAACCCTCTACGTCAGCCTATTGAGGCTCTGCGCAACCTCTCTGGGCTTCTACGTCACTCCTGCAGCCTCTACGTGGATGACACAGGCCCTTCTAGCTCTGCACAGTCTCTGCTGTCTCTGCATGGCTTCCTCTGGTTCTGCGTCTGCCTCTTCCGCATTGATCTCTCGTCTCCCTGTTCCGTATTTGTTTCCTCCTGACTGCTCTCCAGACCACTGGTTCAATTTCTCAGCAAACCCCGCTCCAGAAATTGAACTGACTAGTCTCCCTCAGTGTGTTCTCCAAGTGCCCCTCAAGCCTCCTCTTATACTTTTTATGTTGACATCTCAACAACCAAGATTAAGTCCCTAATCAACAGCTAAGATTTGATCTGGCTTGATCCATGTCTTTTGGACCATTCTAACACAAATTCATATTAATATACATTAATATTTTCCCTAAGTTTAGACTTAGGGACCCCATTAAAAATATTAATTATTTTAATATCTCCTTATTTGTTTAGAATCTGCCCAAACCCCTTGTAGGTATTGGAGATCTCATGTGCCCCAACCTCTCCACCAAATTTTGTGGCTAGAGCACATCTGATGCTACCCCAAATCAACATTTTGGTCATGGCAGAAAGCCAACATCTTGTGTTCTTGTCTCTTTTGTTTTAAGAGGTATTTGATGAACTAAGCAGGCACACTCTAATAATAACAAGTGAAGATTGTGCTAAGAAGGAAAAGTTAAAATACCTCACAAATAGTTATCATGGCAAGAAGAATCTTATTAAACTTAACTTGCCCTAGATTCTTCAACAGGCATGTCGTACAATAGTCAAATGTGGAAATAGCACATGAGCAGGAGGAGAGAGATGAGTGAGCAAGGCCCACTCCATTAGTGACACCTAGCACAAGTAGAAGAAAGTCGAGGTGGGTTGATTGATTGATTCATGAGGCTCAAGACAGAGTTGGGGCACCCACTGTAGAGAAAACAGCCACAGAGATACATAACTTATATGGCATTGACAACTAAGGCCTTAGACTCAGAGCCTTCTAAGTAGAAGGAGAGATCCTTCTAAGTACAAGGAGGCAGCCTCTCAGCAGGTTTGGCGTGATGCTATGGTGGACTACTCTTCCATAATAGTCAAAAATTACTTGAGAAGATCAAGACGTCCAAAATTACAATGAAAAAATTAGAATAAGAAAAAGAGTGTCTTGAGAAGAAATTCAACGAGAATATATCAGAGAAAGAAAAGGAAAATTTGCGCTTAAAAGACCTAAATCAAAGGATATTAGGACAAATCAAAAGTACAAAAGATAAAGAGAAGGATACTAAGGACAAAGTCAACGTTTCAGAAAATGACGAACTTTCACATCTAAGGAATCATAACCAAGCCCTATTTACACAAATAAAGAAGCTTCAAAGTGACAAGAAGTCACTAAATAACAAATTAGAACAACTTCAAGAAGAAATATTGAAGTCTCCAGTCATTTCAGTCCAAGTTGAAGATAAAGGAATAAATACTGACCCAGTCAATATCACAACTCAAAAAGAAGAGAAACCTATAGAAGTTAAAACCAACTCAGATATTGCAGTTCAAACAATGGAAATTCCATGTGATGATTCAGTAACCAACTCAACAACAACAGTACATGAAGTAAATCGAGAAGTCACCACAAACAAATTAGGGCACGATATCTATCTTCTAGGACCCTAACCTATACTAGATTCTGGTTAGGGGCCAACCTCTCATTCTTGTGTTGTTCGTAGACGACCTCATACTGACAGGGGACGAGAAGCTCATCAGTGACTGCAAGAGGGATCTTGCAACAGAATTTGACATGAAGTATATAGGGCTTATGCCCCCTACTTCCTTGGGTTGGCGGTTTGGGAAGGAGATGGATAGAGTTTCTCGGGATTGGGCACGTAAGCTCTAGAGATTCTCAAAAGGTTTTGCATGCAGGATTGCAAGCCCATTGTCACGCCTCTGGCGACAAACTGAAGGAAGGAAGACGCTAGTAGAGCAGAGTGAGTTGATGCCACATTATACTGATAGTTGATTGGGTCATTGATGTATCTTGTGAACACGCGGCCTGACATTTGCTATGCAGCGTACCAATTGAGTCAGTTCATGGTTGAACCTACTAGAGTGCATTAGGTTGCTGCCAAGCATATCCTTAGGTACCTCAGACGGACAATGGATTCTGGATTGTTGTACGAAAAGGTTGATGGAGTGAAGTTAGAAGACTTTTCAGATGCAAATTGGGCAGGGGGTCCCACAAACAAGAAGAGTACTTCAGGCTGCACCTTCAATGTTGGGTCATCACTTGTTTCCTGCTGTAGCAAGAAACACAGAATAGTGGTGTTGATCTCAGCGAAGGTTGAATAAATGTTTGCCAACCTGGCAACTTTTGAGAACATCTAGTTGAGGAAGTTGCTTGTTGGGCTTTTCAATCAAAGGTTGGGACCTACAGACATATACTATGACAATTAGAGTTGCATTAACCTCTTTGACAATCTAGTGTTCCATGACAGCTCCAAGCACATTAAGATATGGTACCACCATATCAGAGATTGTGTTCAAAGGGGCAATATCAGACTTCAACACATTCCTACAGCAAAGCAGACAGCAAGCATATTGACCAAAGCTTTGCCTAGAGGGAGGGTTCTCTATTTCAGGGACAAACTGGGTGTAGCTCAAAACACCTTCCTCTCTAAGAGGGAGCGTTAAATGGAGTTAGAGGAAGGGTTTAGCGAAATTTAGCAGGTGCACTATATTTGGCAGAGGGACCCACAAGTGGGACCAAGGCGCAAATTCACCTTTTTTTATTTTTCCTTGACTCGAAAAATTTAAATCTTAGGGCCATGCTGCCATCCAACTAATAAATGGATTCATCGATTTGTATCATATACTTGTGAAAACTTACTCACTTTTACAAAATGTGAAAGAAGCATTAAAATTTATATAAAATCAACTTATTATAATAGAAATGCAAAATTTTAAAGCAATAAAAAAAGTATCATTTTTATCTGTAATTTCACTGCAAGAATTAATTAAGACATAACAAATTTGTTTACATCATACATGTACTTATGCAAGAATTTAGATTTTAGTTCTTTCAACATATTCTAGATCATTGTTATGTCTTTCTTAATTTGTTTGAACTATTTTGATATTTTTACTATTTCCCCTATGCCTTTGTGGCCTTCTCTGTGCACAATGGGTTTTAAAAATGTTTTCAAGAGAATCTTGTTTATATCCTTTCTACAATTTCTGTGAAATGCATAGCACAATTCACATGAGCATGGACATCGCCAAATTTTCTCGCATTCCATGTTCATTGATCTTGGATACTAGGTGAAATTTTGTGCAAAACCTGACTTCCTACCTCTACCTCTACATACTAGGTTCCCTTTAGTCCAAGAATTTTTCTCGAATAACTTATCAAATGCATTATTGGTGATTTCAAGCAATCAATGATTCAAGCACATCCTATGGTCTAGAAAATGATTACAGTTTGCATATTGATTGGAGTTTTCCAACCAAGACTCCCTTGCTCTCTGTCTATCAACATTATAAGGGCATTCTTTAGCGCAACGCATTGTTGCAGGTTTATTCTCACCTTTATATTTCTTTTTATATAGCTAAAGAGGAGATGCCAACGCATATCTGTTTTGGTTATTGATACTATATCTATACCTTAAGTCCCACTGACATGTTCTTGGTTAGAAATAGAACATGTCAGTGGAATATCGTATCCATCTGGAATATAGTATAATATTTTTGAGTTGTGCAATTTATATAATTGAAATATTTAGGAGTAGAGTTTTTAAGTATGATTGAATTCATTTTTATATTTAAAATTTTATTTTTAAGTTATTAAATTTATATAATTTAAATTTATTAAAATTGTAATTTTTTAATTATAAATTTATATAATTAAAATTTAGGTTAGAAAAATTTAAAAATGGATAATTCCATTTTTATATTAAAATTACCTATTTAAAAAATAATAAGATTTATTTCATTCATTCTTGCTTTCTTTTACAGTCTCAATGGCAATGTCAAGACAAACAACATCCTCTCCAGCATATTTGTCCTCAATTAAGTTGCTCTCAGGACACATTGCTCTTAAGTTCTAACTGATCTCTACGGTGTGTAAATAAAAGTAAGTCAACAAGGTAATATGGTTTTCACTAATAAAATGAGTTCAACTCTTGGAAGGACTTCCTCCCACAGCATTTACAAGATAGAAGTCAAACAATACAATGAATGTAAACAAAGCTTTTTGTCTACAATGATCCTATCCAATTTATCTTCATTGAGTTAACAAACCATAAGAACATTATCCTGAGGACAAGGGACATGCTACCTATGAGAAATAATGTAGTAAAAGGTTGCATCTTGACCACGGCTAATAGCGTATCATATCCCTCCAAAAACAACAATAATACAAAGCCTCATATGTGCCAAACATAGCTCTAAAATAACACAATTGGCCAACATAAATCTAGATAACAAATGACTTGAGTCATCACGTAATGATCCATAAACTATCGTGGATATTCCACTAGACAGTTTGTTAAAACAGATCTGATAATATTATATTAAAAATATGAGATTCTACACTACTACAGTTTTATTTAATTTCTAGATCTATAAAATTAATTGTAATTAGTGTATGCATGTAAAAGTAAATCAAGCAGAAAAGTAGAGAACGACAAAATAAGCTCACACACACATAATGCACGAGATATGCTCTATGGGAAAACCTTTCGAGAGAAAACCTAGCTAGAAGGTGAGGTTGTTTCACTCTCTTTCTCTGTCTGGAAATATGGCTGCAGATACAAAGAAGTAACGTGTGTGGGCCGTGGGTTGCTATAGTGCACAAATCCTCTCTGTGTGCTCTACCTCCTATCTCCCCTGCTTATCTTTGCTCAACAATGGAACAAAATGTTCTCGAGAGAATGGAATGCCTCTTCCTCCTAGTGGCCCCGTTATAACACAGCCCGATAGACTATTAGTAGTTAAGTTTGACTACATCAACTCTTAACTAGAGTTACAAAATAGACTCTTCTAGAGTCTTTTACATCACAAACACATGGCTAGCCCCTTTTCCATGAATAATGGGGGTTGACACGGCATCCTTCCGAATTATAGGTGTGAAAACAAGAAGGTCAACTTTTGAGTGGCATAACTTTTGCATACGGACTTCGATTGACATGATTCTTGCACCATTGGAAAGCTTTCTTAGCATGAAAAAGTGTTGTGCTAAAGTGGCAAAGGTTTACCCCAAAACAACGTTGTTTGATGCTTCAAAACGCTCCCCGAAGGTTTCAGACCTTGTTTTGCCAAACTGGGTCCCACCAGTAAAAACAGTCTCATGAACCGATTCATCCACTTTTTTCGCTCAAAATGCATCAAGATGGATGACAAACAATATAATGATCCACTTCGGATCACACCTCCCCATTTTGGGAGGCATTTGGTCCCCAAAAGCTTTTTCTGAATGAGGTGGGAAAAATTTTCCTGCACCTTCTCTCTCGTGTACCACTTAGCTTTGCCTGGAAGTTGTCCCTTCAACCCAATCTGCCAAAGGTCTTGTTTCCCTTGTCTTGTAGTTCTGGACCTCTTCTGCAAAGTTGTATCTTCTGTCAACTCTGCCTGAGCGTCTGGTGCCAAATCCTCCACATGAGGTAGGACATGTTCCTCTTCTTGATCTAGCATGGAAGGCTCATAGAGTTTCAAACTCTCTACATTTACAACTGAGTAAATGTGCATATATGGTGGTAAACTGAGTCAATAGGCATTATCACCCACATTTTCCAGTATCTCAAAGAGACCATACCTTAGAGCCTTGATTTTCTTACTAGGCCCCTGCAATCTCTCCTTGTTCAACTGTAGCTATACTTTGTCTCCCACCTTCAATGAATTTTTTGTTTTGTGTTGATCATGCCTGTCCTTATACTTCACTTGCGACTTCTACAGTGTTTCTTGTACCTATAGATGAATCTGTTTCATCTTCTCTATAAATTTTTCAACCCTCAAAGCATCTCTCTTCCTTCACTACTCGTTGTTGCCCATATGTAATATCCAAAGGTGAAGGTGGAAAATATCCAAAACAAGTTTCAAATGGGGACTTTCTTGTAGAAGTGTGGACCGCTTTGTTATAAGAATGTTGTATATATACCAGATTTTTATCCCGGACCTTCGAATGCTTCTAGTTGTAATCCCTCAAAAGTTGCACCAAAGTCTTGTCGACTACTTTGGTCTGCCCATCTGTTTGTGGATGGAATGTTGTAGATCTCTTCAACTTCGTGTCCATCTTCTCCCACAATGTAGTCCAGAATGCACTGAGAAATCTTGTATCCCTGTCTGAAATGATGCTATGTGGTATCCCAAAGTGTACCCAAACTTCTCCAAAGAACAAGTTTGTTGCTTCTTGTTCATTGATGGTCTTTTTACAGGGCATCAAAACACACATCTTGTTGAATCTGTCAACTACCACAAACAAGTAGTCATGTCCCTTCCTTGTTGTCGGTAAACCTCCCACAAAGTCCTTAGAAATTATTTCCCAAGGACGAATAGGTACGAGTAAGGGATTATAAAAACCTTGTTTCTTGTTACTAGACCATCTGGTACAACAAAGCATGCATCCTCTTATGTACCTAGCTACTCGCTCTTGCATCTGGGGCCAATACACATACCTCTGCAAGTTAGCAACGATTTTCCCTACACCAAAGCGCCTTGCAACCTTGGAGGTGTGAACCTCTCTAATCAACTGCAAACACTCACCTTTAGGAACACATAGCTTCCCCAACCTATAGAGTAACCCATCCTAGAGTTGGTAGTCAACGATACAATCACCATCGTGCACATGACTCTGACTCTACAACTGCTGATACACCTCCTTGAAGTCCTCATCTTCTGAATATGCTTCTATATATTCATCATGGGTGAATGGCTCCATGTGCATAAGAGTCTTCAAAGCTATAATCTTTGATGTGGGTGGCCTTTAAAGCATATCAACCAACTTGTTTGTGTTGCCCTTCTTATACTTTATCACCAAATGAAATTGTTGTAAAAACCCCATCCACTTGTAGTGCCTGGTCTATTGTAGCTTATTCTGGGCCTGCAGGTACTGTAACGGTTGGTGATCTGTGTGGATTATTGTGTCATTTCCCATCAGATAGTGCTTCCACTTCTTCACAGCTTGCACCATGGCATAGAGCTCCTTGTCGTAGGTAGGGTAGGTAAGAATTGCCCCATGAAATACTTCAGAATGGTAGCAAACGGGCCTTCCTCCTTGCATCAAGAAAACTCCCATAGCATACCCACTCACATCTGTCTCCACTTCAAAGGGTCGTTGCAAATTTGGTAATGCTTGAGTGCTTCATTGATCTTCTTCTTTAACTCATCGAAAGCCTTTTGCTACCATTTTCCCCACTAGAAACTCTTGCCACTTACTGTTATGACGTGGAGCGGTGCTGCTACCACTGAAAACGAGCCTATGAATTTCCTCAGGTATTGTGCTACTCCAATGAAACTCCTAACCTCAGTAACATTAGCAGGCACCGACCATTTCATGATGGCCTCGATCTTGGAAGGATCTATCTTCAATTCTCCTCCACCAATCACATATCCCAAATACACCAAGGACTGTTGCACAAACTCGCACTTCTTGATATTTGCTAGCAATTGGTGCTTCTTCAATGTTTCCAGCACCTGCATCAAATGTTAAATATGCTCCTCCTAGGTAGCACTAAAGACCAGTATATCATCCAAATAGACAATAACAAATGAATCTATAAAAAAGCACAGTACATCATTCATTAATCTCATAAATGTAGTTGTAGCATTACACAAGCCAAATGGCATAACTAACCATTCATACAAACCTTGCCTGGTTTTGAAGGCGGTCTTCCATGTATCATCTTCTTTGACTCGAACTTGGTGATATCCAAACTTCAAGTCCAGCTTGGTGAAATACTTTGCTTGCTACAACTGATCTAGTAGATCATCTATCCTGGGCAAGGGGTATCTGTTCTTGAACGTGATTTTATTCAACGCCCTATAATCTATACACATCTGCCAAGTCCATCCTTCTTTGGCACAATGATGATGGGTGACCCACATGGTGATGTACTCGATCGAATGACACCCTGTTCCAGCAGTTGTTGCAGTTGTTTCTTCACCTCGCTTGCTTCTATAACAGATTGTCTGTACAACCCAATATTTGGCAATGGAGAGTCTGGCAATAGTTGGATCTCGTGCTCCACTTCTCTCTTACGGGGTAACCCTTTAGGCTCTCGGAACACGTCCTTGTATGCCTGTAACAACTCCTCCAATTGTTGTTTTTGTTTCTTAGTACACCCCTCTAGGGATGCCTTGCCTCTTATTGACTCCTCTACAAACTGATTTTCTCTTAAGAACAACAAAACATACTTCTTGCTGGAACTAATCAATTTCTTGGCCTAGTTGGCAATTACCAGTAAAATTTTCAACTTGTCTTTGTACGCATTGATGATGAATGATTTTCCATCCTTGATAAGTCAGTACTAGTTAGCTCTCCTCATGAATATTGCATCATGCATGTACATGTATGGACTCCCAAACGCGACTCCACATACATCAAGGGGAACCACATCCAGATCTACTTCATCAATAAATTCAGCACTGATAGCAAATCTAATTTTACACCGTTTTGTTACCTTCAACTCTGCATCCTTATGTACCCATCCCAGTGGATATGGGTTTGGATGATCACAAACTTCCAGCCCCAAGTTCTTGACCAAATCTGCTACAAAGAGATTTGCCTATGATCCTGAGTCAAACAGAGCATTAATCTTTGTCTTCTTGACCTATATCTTTACATGGAAGAGTTTGGTCATTTCTTTCTCTTCCTGTTGTTGAAGGCTACCCAGATTCACCTCCTTCTGCACTAATGTACAGACGATCTTCTCATCCATGTCTAAGCTACTTTGAACTTGGTCCTTCGAATCAATGGCCATGAGATTCTTCTTCTTATTATCTTTCTTCTTGTTCTTCGGGTTTAGCTCTGGATGCAACTTCCAGTGCTTCTCCTCTATATGGCCATCAATGTTGTAGTGGTTGTTAGGATCTTTGCACTGGTGTGCTGTGGCTGTCGTCTTTTTATCTTTCCCCCCTCTTTGCTTCTTCTTCCCGTCATTAGAAGCATCTTGTTGCTCCTTTTGCTTCGATCTACTTGATTGCGCTCTTTTCAGGCCTATGTTCTCCAGGTATTGTACTTGTACACAAGCCTCATCCACCATTTTGGGCTTGAACAGCATCACTTGCTCACGCAGATGGCGCTGCAAACCCCCCAAATACTTGAGTACATTAGGTTCTTTGAAAAGATACCCAACATTATAGCCATCTTTCTTAACTATGTTGTGTACACGTGCACGCTTTGGCCCAGCTTTTGCCTGATGTAATGCCACCAAATCCACTTGTCTTCTACATACCCAATGGGATAAAACAATGACATATATCCTCCCACTTAGTCACTAAAGGTTCTCCCTCCAACCTCAAGGTTTTTGTGTGGCTCTCCCACCAAGTCAGTGCATGGCCCTCCAATTCCAACTGCGCGAATAAGATCTTCTGCCTTCCTTGATCTGATGGACACTGAAATAAACTTCCAGTCGTTCAACTTCAAAGCGTCGATCTCGTCATGGTATGGCTTGATATCGACTTTTGCTTCCACTTTAAACAGGGATTGGTTCAGGACACTCGAATTGGGTTGATCTTTCCCGCGTTCTTTCTTCGGTTGGTTATCTGTGTCTTCCCGATCCCCCGATCCCCCTTCTTCTCCAAATATCCCCGACTTATTAACATTGTGTTTTATATCCGCGACTTGTTCTTTGAGCCGCGAAAATCTCACCTCTGCAGGATCACAAGGATCGTTTACAAATTCATCGCCCATGATTAGGGTTTTACAATTTTCGGCCTTGTCGATCTAGATCCCTGCAATCTCCACAAAATACCGAAAGAAACCCACTCTGATACCAAATGATATGTAAACTGTCGTGGATATTCCACTGGACAGTTTGTCACAACAAATCTGATAATATTATATTAAAAACCTGAGATTCTACACTATTACAGTTTTATTTAATTTCTAGATCTGTAAAATTAATTGTAAATAGTGTATGCATTAAAAGTAAATCAAGCAGAAAAGTAGAGAACGACAAAATAAGCTCACACACATAATACACAAGATATGCTCTCTTGGAAACCCTTTCAGGAGAAAACCCAGCTGGAAGGTGAGGTCGCTTCGCTCTCTTTCTCTGTCTGGAAATATGGCTGCAGATACAAAGAAGTAATGTTTGTGGCCCGTGCGCTGCTACAGTGCACAGATCCTCTCTGTGTGCTCTACCTCCTATCTCTCATGCCTATTTTTGCTCAACTATGGAACAAAATGCTCTCAAAAAAATGGAATGCCTCTTCCTCCTAGTGGCCTGTGTAAAGTTTAGGTATGTTCTATGCTTAGAGCAATTTACCAATTTTACAGTTAGCTCAATATCTTTTCCAGATTTGCATTCACATCAACATTAAAGTAAATTGCAAATAGAACATAAACATAGATCGCAGAAGACAAGCCAAGACAAGAGAACACAAGATGTGGCGCTAGCCAGGGACAAACCCCAATGTCGGGAAACCCTTGATCAATTCTTCTTATATGTTCTTCAATAGTTCAACAGAGAGAGAGAGAGAGTTAGTACATTTACAACAGAAATCAACACTTTGACTTATCTAAACAAGAGCATAGATCATCTCTAAGAAGATGATACATGAGGTAGTTGAACTCAGTTGAAGACATGTTGCTTCAACTGATTCTCCTAGGTGACTACATCACCATGCTGCACCTATCATTGTGTTGCTCCTCATCATCATGCTGCACCTCACTATGTTGCACCATGCTGCACCCATCATCACTATGCTGCATCTCATCATGCTTCATCAATCATGACTGTACCCATCGTTGTACTGCATCATGTACCATCATGTGCCATTGTTGCACCATGTTTGCCATACTATCCCATGTGCTTGTTGCACCATGCTTGCCACCGTGTGCTTACTGCACCTTGCTTACCATATTGTCGTTTCATTGTTAGCATGCCTTTGTTGCTATCCCATTGTTACATTGTTGTCCCATCCCATCATTGTAACATTGTTTTACCATGCCATCATTGCTATCATGCTACCCATGCATCTTGCTTACCGTATTGTTGTCCCAATTGGCTATTGTTGTTGTCCCATCACAGCTGTTATCCCAATTGTGCCATGCCATAGCTGTTGTCCCAATTGTATTGTTGTTGTCCCATCAATTGTGTCATGCCATAGTTGTTGTCCCATTTACCATGCTCCAACATGCACCATTGCCTAGCTGTCCCATTTACCATGCTCCAACAAGCACCATTGCCTAGCTGTCCCATTTACCATGTTGTACTAAGCACCCTTGCCTAGTTGTCCCATTGTTAGTCATTGCTTTCATTGTTGTTTATACTGTGACTAGTGAGGGCATCTGGTCATGCTGCAACAACCCTTAACCATCCACCAAAACAGCGCTTAATCTCTGCGGCCCTACTAAGGAAGAGTCCTCCACATACGTGTTGCTATTCTAGGCACAAATCTGGCCCAAAACCTCTCCATGTTATCCCTGTTTTGAAGTGGTTGGGACTGCGGCCTACCATAGTCCTACATTGTCACCTACAACCCACTCAAAACAGACTTCCCTTACCCTTTCGTTGCCCCAAACAGACTTGCGTTCACCCTTCTTCAACTCAGCCTCCAAGCTCAGCTCCTCGGCCCTCTAACAGCAGCTCGGTTAGCCTGAAATAGATCTTAACTCCCTCACTGCCTTGGCCTCTTCTTGTTGCGGCTACCATAAAGAATTATCCTCCTTCAACGAGCTCTCTGCCTCCCTGTGTGTTGCACAATGGACTGCGGCTAGGACATCCTTGGGACTGCATCTAGGGCATCCTTAGGACTGTGTCTAGGGTTCTTTTAGGACAACATCTAGATCCCTTCCATAGCTTCGTTGGCCTATCTTCTTTGTTGCGGCTAGGGATGCCTCCTTTCCTCCAATGTCTAGGTCTACTTCCTCCTAGACTTCTCTCACACTAAAACCCAAAACAAGTGGAGAGAAATCAAGAGTGAAGTGTGCGAAATGACTCTCAAGTCATCTCCTTTTATACTACAACGTTGAGCACATGTGGGTGTTATTTAGTTGTTGGCCGACCTTGATAAATTGTCTTATAACACAAATAAATTCATAACTCCATGAATACTTATCGAAATCAAATGATCTTTAGATCAATCCTACACCTCTCGATGAGAGGAGTCCAAGAAAAATATCAGCTACCATAAATAAGATGACCCACATGGAGTTTGGCCCTAGTTGTCAATTTTAACAGCCCGGTTATAACACAACCCAATAGCCTACTAGTGGTTAAATTTGACTACATCAACTCTTAACTAAAGATACAAAATAGACTCTTCTAGACTCTTTTACATTACAAACACATGGCTAGCCCCTTTTCCATGAATAATGGGGGCTGACGTGGCATCCTCCCGAATTATAGATGTGAAAAAAGGTGGTCAACTTCTCAGTGGCATAACTTTTGCATACGGACTCCAATTGACACGATTATTGCGTTGTTGGAAAGCTTTATGTGTATAGAATAGCATGAAAAGGTGTTGCGCTAAAGTGGCAAAGTTTTACCCCCCAAAAAACGCTCATGGAAGGTTTCAAACCCCTTTTTGCAAACTAGGTCCCGTCAGTAAAAACAGTCCTGCGGGCTGATTCCCGCACTTTTTCCACTCTAAATGCATCAAGATGGATGACAAACAATATAATGATCCAATTCGGATCATGTAATGTACTTGTCAAAAGAAAAAACAAAATAATTTTTATTATTGTATCAATGACTTATTAAAGCATGGGTTTCATGCTTGGGTCATAATTATATTAGTCAAAGTCCCCACAGTCGACTCCTAGGATTAATATTGAGTAAATAGAGTCATTGTACATTTAAAGAGTCCCTTCTTGGGCTTTTGAATCATGTAAATAGGTTTATTATTGAGTCATGTAATTTATGTAACCTCCACACCAAGTCGGCCTAAAGGAAATCAAGTCAACCTAAGGACACCAATTCGACCCCACTTGGAGCATATAAATACAAGGAGATCAAATTCATTTGGAGCATCTCATCTCAAGCAAATTCGATATCTCTTATGAAACTGGGAAAAGTGCGAAGTTGGTCAAAGAAAGCAAAGTAAGTGCGAGTTGGGTCAAGTCTAAGGAGAAAGAAGAAATCAAAGTTTTGGTGCTGCTCTCTCTCTGTTTTGTGCCCTATTTTGGAAGATCTAAGTGTTCCAAGTGTTGTTGCTGCCAGTTGCTGCCTGATGTCGTAAGTTGTTGCATAGTCAAAGTTGTTGGGATGTAAGTGCTGCTAGAAAAGGGTTCAAAAATCTGAAAGGGCTGACTTGGTGTTGATGGAAGGTCTGGTATATGTCTAGGTTAAAAAGTCTCAAAGAATACTATTGACGGAGGAGAACTTTTCACTAGGTTTTCCCCTCAAGGGGGGGTTTTCCCTGACATAGTGCCTATATCTTGGGTCTTCTGTTTTGTGATCTTCATACACACTTCATATGGTAATTGCATTATGAAAGATAATATAATAAAGAAGTAAAAGAAGCCAACATAACTCACGAGTAATTATCAAGTAAGAGGAATCAAACCCTAATCTACTTGCATTGATTTCTCAACAAGGTGATCTTATATAAATCTGAGCCATTTAAATAATCTATAAAAAATTGCAGGTCCTGCAGGGATCACAAGGAAGTCACATCTCTCCCCTCAAAAATTTCTCAAAGAATGTTGAGATAACCCATGCACATAGTCAAACATCCCCAACCAAACTTGATACTATCTCCTCTCAGAAGTTATCCTCCTAATTTTGAAACATGCACCAATCACCAAGGTCATGTATGCCCACTTTACAAGCTACATATAAGAGCTAAGTTGGAAAGCATCCAAATGTTGCACCAAAATATGTACAAAAAGATTGTTTCTTGGGAGGGTTTTCTAAACCAAACAAGTGGGAACACACGCTAGAGGCTAGACTAGAATAAACAAGATCAATCTGCTAGTTGTGAACACGGCGGATCAACTCCGAGTAATTGATTTGTTGTCATGGAAGAAAGGTCTGGAGGTATGTAACAAGGCCAAGGATGACCACTGATGACTAACTGCCCATACATATTTTACTCTTTGGAAACTGTCTTTAGCTTCTACCATTTTTAGGTCTTATTTATCAGTTCATTAATTCTCCTTCATTTGAGTATAAAGTTACAAACCCAGTTTAGTATAACAAGTGAGGCACATTTCTGTTCAAACGTTTATATGCTTATCGCTACCACAATTAGCCTAATAGATATTTTTATGTATGCAGTGTGCACAATGAAAATGCTTCACCGCAAGGGCCATGCTGCCATCCAACTAATCATTGGATTCATCGATTTGTATCATATACTCCTGAAAACTTGCTCACTTTTACAAAGCATGAAAGGAGCATTAAAATTTATATAAAATGAACTTATTATAATAGAAATGCAATATTTAATGCTATAAAAATCATATCAATTTTATCTGTAATTTAACTGCAAGAATTAATTAAATCATAACAAATCTGTTTACATCATAAATGTACTTACGCAAGAATTGAGATTTCAGTTCTTTCCACATTTTCTACATCACTTTTATGTCTTTTCTAATTTGTTTGAACTATTTTGATATTTTTACTATTTCCCGTGGATTGCTGCATTCTCTGTGCACAATGGGTTTTGAAAATGTTTTTAAGTGAATCCTGTTTATATCCTTTCTACAATTTCTGTGAAACCTACCCAAAGTACCTACTTCAGGACTGGCATTGCACAGAGTAGTTCTTATATTTTTATCTTCAATCAGTTTTTTGGGGTTCGTCATTAATTTACTTTATTCTTCAACATTACATAGGTAGCACCTGCAAGACCATTCACATCATTAACATGTTCTCTTGTTGTCTAATAGTATTTTGTCATAAGCTAGGAACCCAGATGTAGTATCAAAGTTTAAAAGATATAGACAATACTATTAAAGCAATCATTTTCCATGTGTTTGTGAAAGTCAGTTGCATAGTGTGTGCATTTTGTTGTCTGTCACCCACTTGTGTATTACGGATGTTGTCACATGATCAGCACTTGTATCCATGTGTTCACTTTAACCCATAAAGCCAGTACATTAACAACCTTATAAATTTCTAATTGACAACCATCACAAAAAGATTGAAATGGCAGATTTGGGTTTTGGGATATATAAAGAGGGAGGGTAAAATATAAGTTCACAGTGATTGCCCAAGGGAAACATTAATAAAAAGCCACTGACTTCATCATTCTTAACTTGGGCATTGTCTATCTAAAACAGCATGTTAATTAAGAGTGATCAAATATATGACTTACTTATAACGGGGCCACCATTTGAAGCAAACTAAGAGATGTTTAGTGTATTCCTTGACAATGTTTAATTTGGCTTACCACTAAGCAAAGACTCACTCAAGCTTCAAATTTGGATAATCGAACATATATCTGATAGTATTATATTTGTATTGACAGAACTAGTATACAAATTTCTTATAAACAAGCATCTATTAAACTATGAAATGAAGGTCATTGTTGTTAGAAAAATTATGTTAGGCTTGAACAACAATAGCAGAAGGCAGTGCCAACACAAAATATGCCAAAAACAATCATTCACCACTCACCACTGGCAACAATCCTGACAGTATAAACATGGTCAAACTGCATGCGATGGAGGCAAACATAACATAATTGAGCCTTGGCTGTGTTGTTATAGGTTTTTGAATGCAATCATTTTCAAACTAACAGGTAATGAAATGGTAAACAAAATTATTCAGTCTGAAGTGAACCATACCTCAATCAGAACTTTAATCATCTGATCAATATACCATAGTTTACTTGGGGCAAACCTGCAGTTACAAGTAGAAATAACTTAATGAGACAAGCTACCACAAATAGCTGTGCTAATAAACTAAATAAGTTAATATGTATATTATGCCTCTATTTCTATATCATGAGCAAATTTTCTGTTCACTTGGACTGTTGACGCTGTGGAGGAAGTTCCTACCTTGCCAAACAACAATGACTAAACTATCAACAGGTTGCTGATAATTGGATATCAGTATCACCTAGTATATTATCTCATCTGCCCAATCCCTTTGTCTCTCGTTTTCCCTGACAGAAACACCGAGTACAGTTGTTGACATAATTTTTAGCTTCTCCACTCAGCCAAAGATATCTCCATTTTCTAAAGACATCTATTATTTTGTACATATGGCATGGTTGAATCTAGGCAATAGACAACAAATCTTTTCTAACAACTCATTTGGGAGAACATTGGACTAGAAGACACAAATTTTGATGTAAATCTTCAGACTGGATTTGATTAAAAGAAACTGAAAATGGCCACATCTATTCTTGCAACTGAATACTTATAAAAAGTCTACACACCCTGCACAAAAAGACTGGGTGAAATGTTTGAGCATGTTTTTTCCAGTTGCCCATCTGCCAAGACTTTTTGGGTACAGCCTCCTATCATAGAAAGGATAACTACTGGGAGATACTTGGACGATTAGGGACAGCTGCAAATCCTTTTGGCACCCACTTTGGCTCTCTGCTGTAGGCTTCCTGTGGAAATATGGGTGCCTGGTAACATTTCGCTAGGAGCCATCCACTTTCAGCTTAGAGGAATTGACGCCCTTTATGCAGGAATTGCCTGTTCCTTAAAGTTGATTTCAGTTGTTTTCCATAAAGATGTTAACTACTTTCCTATTGGGACAGACACTCATAAGCTGGCATTTCTGACAATTTTGGATCAAGTTTTTCCTTCAAATCCAGTTGTTAGATTGCTGTAACTCTCTATATTCCATGATGTACCTCTATATGGAGCAGTTTTCAAAACTAAATAGGAATGTCTACATGACACCTGCTGATGTGCAGAATGATATCAGCTAGATAAATACTTCAGTAAACCGCTTATGTTAAGGTTGGCATGCCTACAAAGAAAATAGAAATAGGAAAAGTCTTTCAGGTTCAGAATTGGTACAGATTAAAGAAATATCCTATAGAATTGAAGACAAAAAACGCCATGATAGCATAAGACATAGTCATAGAAAAAATAAATTTTCAGTCGTGTCTCCTTGTTAAAGTAAGTAACAAATAAGAATGCATTAGAAATATAGAAAAAATCCCTTCACAAGAAGAACAGAAGGGCACTTGAAACATAATGTTTTCCCTGAAGGAAATAATTTCACTAAATGCTTCGCAACTAAGGAAAGAGAACGCTCTGTTCATCCCCATGAGAGATGGCTGTTTGCCACCCTCATGGAAAACAGAAACTATTATAAAAATTAAAAAACTAAAAGCTTCTCTCCTAGGTTTACAACCAGGTCTATTGGAAGTTAGTCAAAGAATATGCATATACAGAGCAGCTAACCTTTCAGGATGTAAAGGATGTCACAAATATTGAATGTATTAATCTTAACTAATGCATCTCAATTTGGAAGACATGATACAAATGTCACAACTTTGAAGAATATATTTGTCTCTACAATTAACAGAGGACACCTAAAGTTCACATCCAGCAGATATCCACAGAAAAATTCAAGTTCAGACTTTATTAAGCCCTTTAAGAGTTCATCACTGTCTCTTAATACCAAGCAAATGAAGTCAAGTTATATACTCAAGGCAAGTGACTCACTTTTCTACAATGGAGCAGATCTTGGCGGTAAGATCGCCCTTGAATTCAGGATCACTTACTTCCAAGTACTCCAATAATTCCTTTGTCAATGGCTTCACATTACTATCATTCACGAGAAGGAAGACGAGTTCAAGGGCTCTTTTCCTAATCGAGGCATCAGAGTCCTGCACAAAATGAAACCGACAATTCAACAAGAACTTTATACCAAACACAGTGTGTGATCTGGCCCTTGTATAGGCATCAGTAAAAATTGAAAACTGCTAAGTTGCTAACATCCAGCAATATTTATAAGATTAACAAAAATTTATATGCATGGGATTAAGCAGGTAGATTTGATCAATAAGAACATGAGTGGCTCGCATTTGCCGATGAGAGGTCATAATATCCATGGAGTTATACTGTACACAAAGAATATATCCCAGCTAATAAAAGAGTACAATAATACAAAGAATCTTGGCTTATGATTTCCTTATTCACTTTATTTGCCACGCATCAACAGATGTATTCACAAATGTTCATCAAGATTGATAACATGTTATATAACCTATTTGGAAGTCAATGAGACAGAAATAACAAAAGGCTACAGTCATTCAATAGGAGAATTCAACATATTCCAAGTATTTTCCTGAAATATCATCCAAGCAAAGCTGTATAAGTTGAATCTCCATTAACTTTAGGATGCTAATTCTAGTGTCTTCTCTAAAAGTTTTGGGTGTTATAAACAACGTTCTAGCATACAACATAGACAGAAGGGCACTTACGCTAGAAAAAACAATCTCCTTATAATTTTCTGTAACATTTCATGATCTTTGAAGCTAATAAGATATGTTTACAATGTAGTAAAATTGTATGTAATAACTTAGAACTACTAAACACTCTACAGCAGAAAGAACAAATGAAATTACTGGGTATACTGGTTAGTTTTCCTAGCTAATTTAGTTACCCATTGAGGTTATGCCTGTTAAAATAGATGACCATTTTGTAATAGGTGTTTGGTGACATATTATAAATATTAATGTAATGTACTAAAGTTAGAGATTCGGTCAGAAGTTAGGACAACTGCTGCAGTAAGTAGTTGAATACAAGACTATATCGCCTTTATGTTTCTGAATCAGGATTAACAAAATTACTCAAGTGACGAATTGCATTTCCTTTTCATCTATGTAACGAACAAAGCTCGTACACGCTCTGATACCAATGTAACGAACAAGGTTCGTAAACCTGCAATAATCTTCGGAACACTTCGAAGACAAAAACATCCTTTGTTATATAAGAGTATTTCAATACAAGTGAGATGATGATTGTAACAAATGACCTGCTTATATACCTAGGCAGGTGCCTCTTCATGGAAGGTCATATCCCATTAGAAATGCCTCTTCAGTACTAATTACTAATTAATTAAACATTATCACAATTATCATCATTATTTATATTTATATTATTTATATATATTTTATTCATAACATTGTCTTTCTCTTCAAAAAACTTTGTCCTCAAAACTTATGGTTGAAAAGGCGTATCATCTGCTTCTTATCTTGTAATTTGTTCACATCTTTTAATAATTCTCAGAGTAGTGATCTTCGTTGATACAAGATGATAGGATCCTCTAAGTGATAAACAAAATTGTCGCATTGAGAAAAGATCGGACCATCCTAAATTAATCTTTTGTGGAACTCGGCAATTACTTGATAGTTGGGATAGTTTGTTATTGTCAATCTGGATTGTGCCAACATCTTTATTCTTCATAGCATGAGTTTGTTGTTTCTGTTTTAAGTAATACAGATACACAAACTGATTGACATGTCTGCTCTTGTGATTCAGATGTCGATAAAGAGTACTGGTGATTTGATTTTCCCTTATCATGTGTTTGGAAATTTCCTAATTTACTTTGGGATTTGATGTTGTTGAGTTGTTTATGTTGTCGCACAGATTGTCACGACAACGCTTAGACCGAGGGCTGTCACCCTGATCCCCGATCTCTCCGTTTAAGCTTGTCTCCCGCGGCTAAGGGGGGTAGACCCTATGGGATAATGGATGACCAACTGGGGACCAGTTGGGTTGGGAGACACGAGGGGCAACAAGCACTTAATTGATTTTATTAAGTTAATAGACCAGTACCTTATGAAATAAATGATTAAACGATTATTTATTGAATATTGCAGAAATATAAACCATGTAGAACAATCATTTATCATGAAATAACCCAAGCGATGTAAGATTTTCAACAAATGCACAACCCCTTTAAATGATCCAGCAATTAAACTTCAAGAAAAATTAAATGCTTTAAATGACCATAAAATTTAAATGCTGACCAACTACCACTTTCATATAGCCAACTTGTAAAAAAATATTTTAAGTGCGTTTAGCTATAGAAAAATGGACCATAAAAAATGAATTTTCAATTTTTTTTATTAAGCTTTTCAAAATATTTTTTAATTTTTTAATATCTTTATTTTAATATTTTCGTTTTGTTTGCAGGTGTTGGAGCAACGTGGAAGGAATCCGCAGGAAGTAATGCTGAAGAGAAATGCGGAAATGGAGCTATGAGGAGACAGGGATTTGATTTGCAGCAGAGTGAAAGGAGCTCTAAATATTTCAGAAATCTTGACAAAATTTTTAACTCGCTCTCCTTCAGATTTCTTGAAATCCTCATAAAAAAAAATTAGATCTGAAAATGAATGATTTTAAAACCCTTGGAATGCAAGATTGCTGGTTGATATTTTTGGAAAGCAATTTCAAATGAAACCCTAGCAAACAGATAGCTTGGAGAATCTCGAATTTCTTCAGCAAAAAACTTGCAAGAACTGATCCTGAGGCCAGATCTTACCCTCCAGGGCCTAGATTTGGCTTCAAACAAAAATTTCTTCTCAGACCTGTAACTTGCAACCTGTAATGGCAAAACAGAACACCCAAAGATAATATGTGCAAGAAACAAAACTGAAAACCCTAACTAAATAATTACAATATTCACAAACTGCAGACTCTAAAATAGCAAGATTTCTCGTTATGCCACATAAATATTTTCAGAATTTAAATTTTAATGTGTGATACTTCAGAAAACCCCTCATGCATTCATTAAAAAAAATTCAGATGATAAGCTCGGGATTAAAAACTAGCTGGGCTCTTTCAGAAAACACTATTCGGGAGTTGGCTGGTTCAGCCGAGAACTTCCCTTAACGCCCAGTAAACTCAAAACTTAAGATTTCCTGCACAGCGTAAAATCAACCATTAACATAGAGGGAGAAAACAATAATGAAATCCAGATCAAATGGAGATACCTGCCATTATATTTTAGAATCTAAACTATCGTTCAAACCCCAGAGATCAAACAAGATACCTGTGCCTGAATCAATCTTCATCAAGCTATTATTAATAACTGAAAATAAGATTATGCAGAAAAATAAAACAATCTTACAGCATTTCCAGAAAAGTAACACCAACAAGATTTTTAACCCCAAAGACTTCCTTTATTGCATAAAAAATGACTACAAGAGAGCTTCTTTAGCACCAGACTCTCGAATCAAATTTGATCTCAAATGACCCCTAGCACCCTATTTAAAGGAAAATTTCCCAATAGCTAGTTTGAGTGATCCATGTGAAAATGATCTCAATCGTCGATGAGGATCAAGATATCTTTTAATCTCATCCGTCAAATTTTTAAATGCATTTTAATATATTAAAAAATTGAAA
>APFE030479475.1:204526-275157 GCA_000404065.3 Pinus taeda
TTTTTATTTTTAAATGGATCCTTGAACTTAGCCTTTGGAAAAATTACCTAGGACCTAGGACTTATGAGGGGATTAAAACATTTTCTAACCCTCAAGACACTTTACATCATGAACTTTACAGTTTTACATCTTAAGGGGGAAAACCCATTTGACATAGACCCTCATAGACCACCTAGTTCTACGACCAAACATAATCTAGCAGATCAACGCACTAGGATTCCCCTAAGATTCTAATGACAAAATTCATTCCGGCTTTGGGGTTAGGCTGAAGGAAAACTCTGCCGATCATGGATCGGTGAGACAAAAAACTCCGGAACGTAGATTATCACTAGAAAATTAGGTCCACCTAGGCAATTTACATACATGACTCAAATCTGCTAAGATTATTTATAATTTACACATGCAGACTGGGTTTACAAAACAATATGATTGGGCTGATGATGATAGGCACGGACACGCTGCTCAAGCGCTATCCCTTTTGCGAAAAAGGGGGTGTACTGCTAATAGGTAGTTGACACGTAGTGGTCAACACACCTTTGATGAAGATATGGCTCTTAGCAAAGTTGACAATCTTCCTATATTACGTATTTACAATTTACACATGCAGACTAGGTTTACAAAACAATATGATCGGGCTGATGATGATAGGCATGGACACGCTGTTCAAGCGCTATCCCTTTTGTGAAAAAGGGGGTGTACTGCTAATAGGTAGTTGACACGTAGTGGTCAACACACCTTTGATGAAGATATGGCTCTTAGCAAAGTTGACAATCTTCCTATATTACGGAAATCTAGAGAAGCTGACACCAGCAAACTAGAGGAAAGGCAAGATGAAACAATGCTCGAAGTGGAAGAACCCATGGACCCTAGTGATCCCCCTCCACTAGAGCCTTCCTCTTCTAGGAAGAGGCCCTCATGGCTTAGGGGGACACTTGATGATGCTGAAGGACACACTGCACCTAGAGGGACTTTCTGACAAAGCAAGAAGCCAACCATGTATTATTGATACTTAACCATTATGAGCACGATCATTCAAAATGAGCCCTCATCATTCGCTAAAGTTGTGAAGCATCAAGTATGGAAGGATGCTATGATTGAGGATTAGGAGTCCATCATGAGGAACGATGTTCGGGATGTGGTCCCCAGACCCCAGGACAAAACTGTTATCACTTCAAAATGTCTTTACAAGATAAAGCATGGACTTGATGGAAGTGCTAAAATGTACAAGGCTCGTTTTGTTGCTCGTGGCTTCTCTCAAAAGGAAGGTATAAACTATGACGAGATATTTGCACCTGTTTCCCGATATACCACGATTTGCTCGATCATAGCCCTTGTTGCCTCACAAGGATGGAACCTACATCAGATGGATGTCAAAACCGCATTCTTGTATGGTTCGATCAAAGAGGAAGTCTATGTGGAACAACCGAAGGATTTGAGATTCATGATCAAGAATCTCGCGTATGCAGGTTGAATAAAGCCCTCTATGGGCTGAAGCGAGCACTCTTAGCTTGGTATGAGAGAACCGATAGCTACTTGATGAAGCTAGGATTCACTAGGAGTGAAGCCAACCCTAATCTTTACTTTAAGGTTGAAGATGACAAACCTCTCATACTAGTGTTGTACGTTGGTGACCTCTTTCTGATAGGTGCAGACCGTCTCATTCACAAATGTAAGAGGGAGTTGGCTTCCGAGTTTGAGATGAAGGACTTAGGACTGCTACACTATTTCCTAGGACTAGAAGTCTGGCAAAAGCCAGGGGAGATTTTCCTATCTCAAGGAAAATATGTGGTGAAGATATTGGAGAGATTTGGTATAGTGGACTGCAAACTGTTCTAGTAGCTCCCCGATAGTTTCGGATTTCTGCGTGAAGGAAACTTCCCTTCTGCGTTGGCCCTTCTGCCTCTGTGTCAAGCCTGTGTGGGCCTAGACTGTCAGTCCCTCTAGGTGTTGCGCTGCCTCCACTGGTGGCTCTCCACCTCTCTGCCCAGTATTCCTGAACTATCCCTGCCCCTCTGCTATAGAATGATCACTTAGTTCGAATTTCTCAGCTTCCAAGCCCCAAAAATTTCAAACTCTAGATCAATTTGTTCTCTCGGTGTGTTCCTGAATGAACCCCAAGCCTCCTTCTTATACTTTTCTCATTGAGACTAAAATGACTAAGATTAAGTCTCTAATCAACGGCTAAGATTAAAAACTTGACTTGATCCGCTTTCTAGAACATTCTCACCCAATTTTGATTAATACCCATTAATACTTTAATTTTCCTAAGTTTAGATCTAGGAAGCCCATTAAAAATATTAATTTTTTTAATAAAATACAATCCGGGTGGAATTTCACCAAACGGTTTATGAGTTACTTAGAACTCATGTGCCTTAGCCTCTTCACCAATTTTCATGGCTAGAGCACATCCGATGCTACCAAAAACTAACAAGTGGAAAGGGAATAATATATGCAAGTAGAGGAGTGAGACCATGCACCAAAGTCGGGGTTTCTCAAGTAGTACTACCCTAGAACCAAATGGTCAATAAAGGAGATCCCACAGGACTAAGATCCAAGGGTAACAACCAAAAGAGATAACGGGCACAAGAGCACAAACTAAGCCCACCCTTTCTACCAAACCCCCCCATCAATCCATACCTAGAAGTATCCATGATAAGTAAACCCAGTACTCAATTACCAAATGAAAAGGCATACCTTTAGATTTGGGCGGCCCAGCTTCAAACATACAATCAATATAGGTGGGTGAGGGACCACATTGTTGGTTCAGGTGGCAGAGAAATGGCACAACGAGCTAGTAGGGGGTTGCAAGGGGTTGTCGGCTAAGGCTCATCATGGAGAAACATTTCTCCTAGGGATATCACTCATGAAGTGGTGGGTAACATCTAGCTCCAACTGGGACATGATCTCTCGAAGAAGTGGACGAGGCTACTTGAACGGGAGGTCACTAGAACTCCAACAATCTCTTGGTCACCGCATACCTGTTACCTGCACATGTCAAAGATCAAAGCCACGGGGCAACATGTTTTTCATGGTGTCTTATGATCACCCATGCTTAATGTTAGCTCATAAACCAACAATAAATAAGATATGCAATTTTTTTCTCTTTTTTACCTAAATGCAATCTAATCTTTCATGAGAAACATCATATGTGGTTAGTTTTAATGCAAAAATCATCATGCAATGCATCCTACCCTAATATGCATATTGTACAAAGTCAAGTGCCTTCAAGAAAGTACTCCTTCAGGAGTTGCCCATTTTACAGGAAGGGGAACCAACTCACCTTCTTTAGTTTCCAAGTGATACGAGTTTATCCCTACGGTGTCGGTTATTTTTAAAGGCTCTATCCATAGGTTATCCCATTTTTTATGCATACCCGACTTCTCCCTTCTTTTATCCCATAAGAGTACAAGGTTCCCGGGTTTAAATGTTGTCGTTTGCATGTGTTTGTCAAACGTAATTTTCATCTTGTCATGGCCACGGGTAATTTGATCAAGTGATTTCCTTTTGTTTTCATCATATTCAATGATTTGTTCAATACAAGATTGTATAACATCTTGTTGCTTGGGGAAAGCTTTTAAGCACTCAAGGACAGGTAGTTGGAGCTACATAGGTAGCTTGGCCTCAGGCCCATACACCAATTGAAAGGGGTTGAAACTAGTGGAAGCCTTTACTGTGGTTCTGTCAGCCCACAGAGCATATTTGATCTTGCTATCCCAATCCCTCTTGTGTTTGTCCATAGTTCTCTTGATGATCCTAATGAGATTCTTGTTGCTTTATTCAACTTGTCCATTTCCCCGGGGGTAATAATTAGAGGAGTAAGACAATATTATACCATATTTGTTACAGAGAGATGTGAGATCCTTAGAATCAAAAGCTTTGTCATTGTCAGTCACAATCTTGGTAGGAACCCTGAACTTGGTAATGATTTTGTCCTCAAGGATATCCATGACTACCTGGCTAGTTGCTGTTTTGGTTGGTATGGCCTCCACCCATTTGGTGAAATAATTAGTTGTTGTGAGGATCCACTTATGGCCATGACTTGAATTTTCCTTGAACTCACCGATGAAGTCCAGGCCCCATTACCGAAAGGGGGCATCCACCACCACATTTTCCAAGGGCATGGCCATCAAATGCTTCTTTCCGCTAAAGAATCAGCATGGTTGGCATTTTTTTTACGAAGTTCAAGGTATCAGCAAATATGGTGGGCCAATAGTACTCTGCCCTCAAAATCTTGTGAGTGGTGGTTCGGGAAAAATAATGTCCCTCGCAAAACCCAACATGAAACTCTTTTAGTAATTTCATGGGTTCTTCTTTATTGACACACCTATGGATTACCCCATTAGGGCTCATCCACCCGAGTCCATTTTGGGTTAGGTAGAACTTAGAGGCCTTCAACCTTAGGGATCTTCTTTTGTGGTCTGTTAGGTGAGGAGGGGCATATATGTTGCGCAGATAATAGACTATGTCCTTGTACCACTCATCCTCCTCGAGTTCGATGGTAGTAGCACATAGTTTCTCTTTCTCTCCTTCTCAAATGGCTTCCTTATTTCTTTTAGTCATCATTTCGGCCAAGCCCTGGCCCTGGATAATATTCTTTGGGAAAATGTCAAGATCATATTCTTGAATTTTGGACACCCATTTTCCCCTAGATCCAAGATAATCAGATTGGGACAACACATCTTTGACAGCAGGGTATTGGACATATGCATATATCTTGTTGTACCTGACATAGGGCCTGAAATGCTTGATAGACTTGACAAGGGTATATGCTTGTTTTTCAGTGATGGTGTATCTTGTTTCAGCGTCAAGGAGCAGTTTGCTCATAAAAGCTATTGGTCTCTCATCCCTATCATTGTCCTTTTGCATAAGTATCCCAACAATAGTGTCTTTAGAGGCAAAGGAATAGATGATAAAATCCTTAGTGTAGTCAGGGCTAACAAGAATGGGAGCAGAAGCAATCCTTTTCTTTACTTCCTCAAAGGCTTCATTCGTTGTAAGATCCTGTGTGTACGAGGTGTTTTTATTCAAGAGGTCACTCATTGGTTTGACAATTTCAGCAAATTTTGGTATGAATCTTCTCACAAAATTGATTTTGCTGAAGAATGACCTTAAAGCGTCTTGATTTTTGGGATAAGGAATACTGCTGATAGCTTGGATCCTCTCGGGGTCGATGCTAATCCCATCTTTGGGGACTATGTGTCCAAGCAATTTACCTTTGTCCACACCAAAGATTGACTATTTAGGATTAAGAGATATGTTGTATTGCCTACATTTCTCAAATACCTTCCTCAGAGGCTTGAAATGGTCTTTTCTTTCCTTAGAGGCCATGGTCAAATCATCTTGATAGATTTCCATGATTTTCCCGATGAGGTCTCTAAAGGTGAAGTCCATGGCCCTTTGAAGGGTAGACTCAGTGTTAAGGAGGTCGAAGGGCATTCTAAGGTACATGTATGTTCCCCATGGTGTAGTAAAAGTAGTTTTCAAGCAATCTTCCTCTTTGATAATGACTTGGTTGTATCCAAAGAAGCCATCCAAGAACAACATCATTTGAGACCTAGTTATTCTTTTAGTAGGTTTTCCATGTTAGGCAAAGGGTAATTGTCCTTTAAGCATTCACGGTTAAGGTCCCTAAAGTCAATGCACATCCTGATATTACCAATCGTTTTGCAAGTGATCATAGGGTTGGAGATCCATGATGAGTGCCTAATGGGGGCAATGATCCCTGTGTCAACCATCTTTTGGAGCTCTTCCTTTATGAGAGAGGCGAGTTTTGGATGCATCCTTCTTAGTTTTTGATAACAGGTTTCACCCCCTCCTTGAGAGGAATGGTGTGTTGGATAATCTTAGGGCTATATTCCTTTTAAGTCATCATATGACCAGGCAAAGACATCCTTAAACTCTCTTAGCAAGTTTTTGAGCTCCTCCTTTTCCCTTCTAGAGAGGTTTTTTGCAATCTTGATGATTTGGGGAGAGGTCACAGATCCAAGGTTTAGATCTAGTGTGTCAGGGTTTTTGTGGTTACTATTAGTAATGCTAGAATCATTCATGTCAAAGTGTTTCTCGTTGATGACATCCTTCTTTCTTGAGTGGGAACTTTCATGGTCCTACAGGAATTTACTTATGTCTTGATCATCTTCAAAAACAAGCTAGTGTTATTCATAGTCAGGGATGGAAGGTCTATGAATTGTATCAATGATGCTTCTGCCTTTTCTCGCAACATCATGAAGGATAAGTGTTAGCCATGTTATTCAAAGATCTGTAAAATGCTCAGAAAGATAAATCATTGAACCCTTTAAGCATGTGAGTGATTCTTTCTTTGTAGGGTTTCAATTTATCATCCTTTGTGTCAAAATTTCCCCTAGTTTGCAAGATAACTAGATCAGAATCCCCTATTATGATTAGTTTTTGAATCCCTCTAGATTTCACTGTTTCAAGACCCAACAAAAAGGCCTCATATTTGGAAATGTTATTAGTGCAGGTGAATTGGGGTCTTATTGAAGACAAAAGGTATTCTTTGTATGGGTAGATGATCACAATGCCAACTGTTGATTAGGGGTAGCATCAAATGTGCTCTAGCCATAAAAATTGGTGGAGAGGCTAAAGCACATGAGATCTCCAAGACATAGGAATGGTTTGGGTAGATTCTTCCTGGTTAAGGAGATATTAAAATAATTAATATTTTTAATGGAGTTCCTAAGTCTAAACTTAGAAAAAATAAAATATTAATGGGTATCAATATAAAACCGGATTAGAAGGTTCCAAACGACATGGATCAAGCCAAATCTAATCTTAGGCATTCCTTAGAGACGTAATCTTGGCCGTTGAAAGACCAATAGGAAAAGTATAAGAGGAGGCTTGAGGGTTAGTTGGAGAACGCACTAGAGTGATGAGTCATTCGATTTTCTAGAGTGGGGTTTGCTAAGAGAAATCAAATCAGTGATCAGAGTTGCCGCGAGGGGCAGTGAGTACAAGGCAAAGAGGTAGAGATAGTGCCGAGAGACTAGCGCAGAGGCAGAGAGGCAGACATAGAGCTAGAGAGAGCCACGTAGAGGCTAACAGGGACTGCGTAGAGGCGAGAAGGGCCTGTGTCATCCACGCAGAGGTTGCAGGAGTGATGCAGAGAGTCAGAGAGGCTGTGCAGAGCCTCAAAAGGTTGATGCAGAGGGTTTTAGGCTGACGCAGAGGCCAGGAGGGCCGACGCTGAGGTTCAAATTGTAGTGGAGAGGGTTTCGTGGGGTAGACTTTCTGAATATCTACTTCCGAGTAGAGAGGTATTACTGCCAGATTATTTTCTCTATTGGGTGAGCTAGCTTGGCACCCAGTTGTACTCAGAAAGACTACATAACAATATAACCCTCAGAATTGTTGCATCGATTTTCCCGCCTTGGGTTTTTTCGGGGATGATTGTCCAAAAATAACAGTGTCACTTGTGTGTTTGTCTATTTCTTTCAGTTGTTAATCTGTAGATGGTTGAGACTATATTGTGTTTATTTCAGTGTTTATATGAGTAAATAACTTGTTAGTAATTAGACAAGTAGGTGAAAGAAACCAGAGAATACAAATAAAATTCCTAACAAGTAATACTTAGAAATTTCAACATGGTATCAAAGGGTTGCAGATCATAGGAGGGCTGAAGGCACCCGTTGAATCAGAGCATTTGTAATAGAAACAACTGTCTCGAGTGACAGAAGCTATTCCTAGTAGAAAGCAGTAGAGAAGGGTTGGCGTAGAAGAACTACGTCATTAGTTCAAGCCAGAGGAAGCTTAGTGCAGAGGCTGAGGAGGGCAGAAGAGGCTCACAAAGAGCCAGCAGAGAGTAGGAGGGTTGACGCAATTGGCTAGTGGAGAAATTCAACTAATGTTGGGATTCTGCAGAGCCTAGAGGCTCAATCCTTTAGTTGCTGGGGCATAGGATGCTGTGGGCAGATTGCGGGGAGTGAAGCTGGTGGGGTGTTGCTGCTGCTGAGACAGAACATGTCAGTGCCTAATGGGACAAAACCAAGGTAGAGGGAGTCGCTACCTAGGCAAATTTCTAGCAAATAAATCTAGATCAATGTTGTAGGTGCATAGGAGATTGAAGAGGTGCGATTCGATGGTTGGCAAGTGGGTTTCTAGGAGGGAAATCGAGACTCAGAGGGAGTTTAGCAGAGAGCTTCTAGCAGGGAAGTAGCAACTCAAAGGGAGATGAAGAGAAAACTTCCAAGAGGGAAGTAGAGATTCAGAGGAGTCGAAAGGAAAAGCAAAGAGATGGCCATGAATGGATTGAGGGATTAGGATAAGCTGGACGGTTCATCCAACTTTGTCGTTTGGAAGGCCAGGATCCTATCCATTCTAGATAGAATCGCATCAAGGCCTTCGCCTTGAGAACCGTGGCCATCCCAGTTGACCCAGCTGACAATGAAAAGTATAAGGAAGCAATGGCCAAGGCGAAATGCATAATCTTTGATGGGGTCAAGGATCATGTGGTCTAGCATATTGCTGAGAAGGAGACGGAAAAGGAAATGTGGGACACCTTGAAGACATTGTATGAGCATACTTCCGTGCAGAGGAAGATGCTATTAGAGAATCAACTATGGTCATATTAGATGCAGAAAGGGGAGTAGATAGATCACTTCCTTGGCAGATTCAAGGAGATCCAGGACCAACTGACTTCCATAGGGGCCACGCCGTATCAGGAGTTGATGGTGAGGACAATCCTAAACGCAGTCTATGAGGAATGGGAGACATTCGTCCACAGCATTCTAGGCAGAGCGAATGTTCCAGATTGGGAAGAATTATGGGCAGCGCTTTTCCAAGAAGAGATCAGACGGCTGACCAAGACTGCATAATAATATAACCCTCAGAATTGTTGCACCGGTTTTCCGCATTGGGTTTTTCCGGGGACGATTATCCAAAAATAACGGTGTCACCTGTGTGTTTGTTATTTCTTTCAGCTGTTGATCTGTAGATGGTTGAGACTGTATTGTGTTTATTTCAGTGTTTATGTGAGCAAATAACTTGTTAGTAATTAGACAAGTAGGCGAAATAAACTAGAGAATACAAATAAAATTTCTAACGGGTAATACTTAGAAATTTCAACACCAGCCCCTGCCCCAGATTTGGAATGCGCCCCATCAAAGTACATTACCCATAACCCCGGATGGGAAGGGGCAGCAACATGTTCATATTGAAGAGCCTCCATTCCCCAATGTTGTCACTCTCTTCTTTTAGGTTACTTTCATCTTCATCAGACGAGGCAATCGTAGGGGCAGAGAATTCATGTCTAGGACTTGACACATAAGAGTTTTCTTTCCATGGGAGATAGAAGACGGAGCCATCTTCATTCATGGACAGATTGAGATCCTCAATCAATTTTTTGGACACAATCATTCCCCATGTTGGAGGGTTTCTAACACAACTATATTGATGGAGAATCTTTTTTTCTGGATATGTTGAACTTTGAAGAAAGGCTTTTACCCCTTCCATGATCATACGTACCTTAAGCTTGTCGGAGTTCAAAATCATATTAGAGAAACATTTCCTTGAAAGCTTGAGTCCTAGATTTTTCATAATGCTTGAATGCATGATGGTAATAGGGGCTACCAAAATTTAGGATCCAATTCCTTAAGGTGAACTCATTTAATCCAAAGGTGATGTAGAATGGGTTGCTTATATCCAAGGCTATCCTTAATGGGGCCTTTAAGATAGGGTCAGGGGGCTTCTCTTTCACTTTGGAGGATGGTTGGAGTAAAGCATATTCTTCATTAGGGGAAAGATCCTCATCATTGGATGCAATATCTTTCTCGACCCAGAGCATGTTGATAGATGTTTGCTTCATAGATTGATCAAGGTCAAATATGATATTTTGGGCTTGGAAGAGGTTATCATGTTGCTTATTTCCGGTATCAAAAGCTAGCTTTCCTGTGAAGGAATTCAAGTACAACGCTAAGGTTATTTCTTTTGGAGGGGTTAAGTTATATGGGAAGGCATGAATGACAAAATTAAACCTGTGATTGAATTCGGCAACGGATTCATCATTCCTTTTTTCAATAGATAAGAACTCCTTGTATAATTGAACCACATCCTTTTCATGGTACCATCTCTTTTCGAATGTTTCATGAAACTCCTCCCATGAAGATATAGATGATGTGGGAAGTGAAAAATACCATTCACGGGCCTTTCCTATGAAGATTGTGGCAAAAAGCAATTATGCAGTTGAACTCATTATAATATTCCCCACATGTCAGGCCCTCAACTCTCAGAAGGTGCTCCTGAGGATCCTCCTCCCCACGAAATGTAGGTATGTCACCAACTTCAGGCAGGGGTGTAAAGAGTGCCCCAATCACTTTTGAATGGTTGAGAGGCACGAAAATTAGATGCTTATGTTTCAGCCTCTTGAGCTTTCTATCAAGGAAAGAGACACAAGATTCATGTTTTTCTCTACAATGATAGGTTAGTGTCTCAGTGCCTTCCATCTTGAGATGGAGATCGTGGAATCTCCAGAGGAATATTAAGAAATGTTGTCAATGAATCAATTCCTCAATGATTCACCAAGGAGGTAGACCTACTTTGTCTCCGAAAATGCCGCCAGAAATGTTACCACTCAAACTAGTAGGGAACATAAAAGGGGGTCCTAAGAGGGAAACTGCTAGGTTAAGGGAAATGGTGGAGGCTTACCCCATTGTCACCACAGCTAATTCTCCTTGCTCTTAATGGACTTTCACCAATGGGAGGACTCCCGGTAGTGTAGGGATCACTTGTAAACTATATGTCAATGGATAGGTGGGAAGTGACCTTGGAAACCCTTTCCCAAGGATGGAGTGAAGAATGGAACTTGCTTTCTCTTTAAGCAAGGGACTTGTTCCTCCAAGAGTAAGGGGTGAGGATTGGAGGGTTGAGGGAGAAGGAATAGATTTACAGATGAGGTTTTCAATCTCTATAATCATTGGGAAACTTGGATTCCAAAATGGTCCTTAACAAGTAATCATTATTGAGAAGTCGGACCACAGGGGGCCAAGTGGACCCAACCCAGGCTCGGGGATGGAATGTAGAAACCAATGATGTTCCTATCCTAGACTAGGTGAAAGGAAAGCGCCAAACAAGAATGTTTACTTCAAAAGGGTGAATTGATCTTGTTGAGGTATAGGCTTGGGGATGCCTAGGAAAAATTCGGTCCTAGAGCTAGGGCTTGGGATTCCCGTAGATTCCACTGTTAGAAATTAGAATTGCCTCAAATTTGGAGAGGGAGGGGACTCACCAACGCAGTAGCCTATAGGAGATCAAATTTTTTCCTTGGGTCAATTCCTGTGAAATTGATACCCTAGGTGATCTTTGAGGGCTAGACCTGGGAAAAAGTGGTAAAAAGGTGAAAAAGGTGAAAGGGATGACCACCCTTTTTAGGGATCAGTGCCTAATTCACTTGTGTAAAGCCCTGGATTGCAGAATTTTTACCAGAGTATAACCATTCAGAATATCAAAATTTATCAATTTGATTTGGAGTACTTACCTAGGTTTATGTGGTTGAATATGCTTTAGATTTGTCGGGCTCTCCCTCCCGTTCCCTCTCCCGTTACCAAGCGATCAAAACCTCCCTGTTGAACTGGGTATAGTCTCAGTACCCAGCTCCAAAATACTTCCAGTTCGAGGTACTCTAGACCCCCTGCCCAAAATTTCAAGAACAATGAAAGCTCAACTCGTTCAATACTGACTTGTTCAAAAATCTTCCTCTCTGTAAAAATTCTTCTCCCCCTTGTTATGGCCTCCTCAACCCCTTTATATGCTTCATTCGATTGCCCCCATCTCTCTATCGCCCCTGCACAATATCTTCTCGGCTCTTCCTTACTCCTTGCCACCTGCAGTGCCTTAGGCTCTCTGTCTCTCTTACGTTTAAAGAGTATTTATAGCTTACGTGACTCATCACCTTTATTATTTCCTTTTTAATTTGATAAGTGTTATTTTATGTTCATTTGGGTCTTGTTTAGTTAATATAATGTCTCATGAATGCATTGATGGTTTTATTTGTAGTTTTAATATTCCACTTTATTAAATATTTAAATAAGTTCTTTTATTTATTTAATCAAGTCAATTATATTAAATTTATATTTTATTTCCTTTAATTATGTATATAGATATATACATATACGGGTCATATGTATCGAAGACTTCACTTGATATATTTATTATATTATTTGTGTTAGAGAGTGCTTTAGGATCGGGAGTGTTTCTAGCCTAATAGGGATGTCAGTAGTTGGGTGGATCAGTTACTTACTTCTCAGTAACTGAGTTGCAGTGCAGTAGCAGTTAGTAGTAGCACGATGCAACATGATGAGAGGGGGTTGCAGTGTTGGGAGAAAGGACCAGCAACAATGCAGATGAAGAGGGAGTTGCCGTGCGGATGTAGCAGTGGAAGTGGCAGAGCCATGGGAAGCAATACAGGATGCAATAGTGTAGAGGATGTTGGGAAGGGAGGCCTAACATCAACACAGGTACCGGTGCCGTATAATCAGAGTGATGCTTAGTGTGGAGTATTACTAGAGCACAGTCCTCGCTAAGAGGGAATGTTGATTTGAGGTAGCTTCGGATGTGCTCTAGCCATCAAAATTGGTGGAAAGGCTAAAGCACATGAGATCTCCACGACCCAGAAATGGTTTGGGCAGATTCTACACAGTTAAGGAGATATTAAAATAATTAAAATTTTAATAGAGTTCCTAAGTCTAAACTTAGGAAAAATAAAATATTAGTGGGTATTAATATAAAACTGAGTTAGAAGGTTCCAAATGACATGGATCAAACCAAATCTAATCTTAGTCGTTGATTAGAGATGTAATCTCGGTCGTTGAAGGACCAACAAAAAAAGTATAAGAAGAGGCTTGAGGGTCAGTTGGAGGAGACACTAGAGTGATCAGTCATTTGCTTTTCTAGAGCGGGGTTTGCTAAGAGAAATCGAATCAGTGATCAGTTCATAGTGAGGGGCAGTGAGTACAAGGCAGAGAGGCAGAGATAGTGCCGGAAAGCCAGCGTAGAGGCAGAGAAGTAGACGTTGAGCCAGAGGAAGCCACGCAAAGGCAGAAGAGACTATGTAGAGGCCAGAAGGGCCTGCGTCATCCACGCAGACGCTGCATGAGTGACGTAGAGGGCCATAGAGGCTGCGAAAAGCCTCAGAGGGCTGATGTAGAGGATTTCGAAATGACGCAGAGGCCAGGACGGTTGATGCTAAGCTTCAGATTGTGCTGGAGAGGGTTTTGTGGGGCAGACTTTCTGAATATCTGCTTCCGAATAGAGAGGTAGTACTGCCAGATTATTTTTCTCTGTTGGGTGAGCCAGTTTGGCACCCAATTGTACTCAGAAAGATTGCATAATAATATAACCCTCAAAATTACTGCACCAGTTTTCCTGCATTGGGTTTTTCCGGAGACAGTTGTCCAAAAATAACGGTGTCACTTGTGTCTTTGTCTATTTCTTTCAGTTGTTGATCTGTAGATGGTTGAGACCAATGTTACAAGAAATGTCCCCCACCCCTCGGATCAAAACCCTGATTCGCGATCCGTACGGATGTGTGGAGGAAGCGCTACTCGAAATGCATTTCGAAAAAAACGAAACGCGTTTCGGGCTGATAAACACACTTCCTGGAAATTTCAAGAAGTGTGTGCTCGAAACGTGTTTCGGTTTTTCTGAACCGCGTTTCGGTTTTTTCGAAATGCGTTTTGGACGACGCTTCGGCTGTACGAAACATCAAGCTTCCGAGAAAAGATATAAAAAAAATGCAAAAAAATATAAAAAAATATAAATATAGCAGACGCAAGTTTTGAATATAAATGCAAAAAAAATATAAAAAAATAAATATATATAGCAGACGCTTCACTTCCTAGATTTTTGGAAAATGACGCTTCCGCGTCCTTGCTTCCAAAAAAGCCGTGTTTCGTCCCCGCTTCGTGCAAGATTGGTTGAGACTGTATTGTGTTTATTTCAGTGTTTATATGAGTAAATAACTTGTTAGTAATTAAACAAGTAGGCGAAGTAAACTAGAGAATACAGACAAAATTTCTAACGAGTAATACTTAGAAATTTCAACATATGGAACCAAGGTGATGACCATGGATTGGGGTAGATCTCATATACTGGCTCTGCCCACGTGCTAATTATTTTGTCTCGACTATCTTTTTCATTTTGTTGTTCAATTTCCTCTTAAATGTGGCCAATTATGCTTTTTTCTTTTTCTATTCACTGCTTCAATCTCTGGGTCGTCGTTCCAGGCTTGACCCAAGGTGGGGGCAAGGGGATAGGGAGGTTGGCCCTATGTGGACCCAAAATGGAAATGTCGACCCAGGTGGGAGAAATGATGAATGGGGTGTAGTGACTGGAAAGGGAATAATATATGCAGGTAGAGGAGTGGGACCATTTACCCAAAGCTGGGGTTTCCCAAGTAGTACCACCCTAGAACCAAATGGTCAATAAAGGAGATCTCATGGGACTAAGATCCAAGGGTAGCAACCAAAATAGATCAAGGGGACAAGAGCACAAACTAAGCCCACCCTTTCCACCAAATTCCCCCATCAATCCATACCTAGAAGTATCCAGATAAGTAAACACAATACTCAATTACCAAATGACAAGACATACATTTAAATTCGGGAGGTCTACCTTCAAACATACGATCAATACAGGTGGGTGAGGGACCACATGGCTGGCTCAGGTGGCAGAGAAATGGCACAACGAGCTAGTAGGAGGCTGCAAGGGGTTCTTGGCTGCCGGCTAAGGCTCATCATGGAGAAAATTTTCTCTTGGGGATATCACCCATGAAGTGGTGGGTAACTGGCTACATAGCCATTTTTTTTCCTAAATTTATCTTAGGTTTTCCAATTTTCCTTGTCTGCAATTCTTTTTAAATGGTGGATTTCTTTACAAATTTTAATTATTTCAAGCCAACATGGCTCCAAAAGCCAAGGACACTACATGGGCTCATTGTGATGTGATTGATGGAAAAATTATATGCAAATTTTGCAATAAACCTATTGGAGATGGGTGTATTTTCAAATTGAAACAACACTTGGCTAGGATAAGAGGCTAAGTAAAGCCATGTGAAGCACCAAATGAAGTGTTAGGTCTTATTAGGGCAGAATACCTTTCCAAGTTTCAAAATTTTGAGTTGAATAAGGCTAGGGAGGAGACCATCCAAGATGAAATTTCAAGGAAGAGGGAATTATTAGAAGCCATGAAAGGGAGTGGGTATGATGATTATGAGATTCAAGACTCCTCTTCTATCTGTTCCACCAATGACCCCTTTCACTATGTTCCTCATGTTCTTGGACAACAATCTAAAGGAACAAAGAGAACAAACATCCAAAGTTATTTCTCATCCTCTATCACCATTGCCTCTGCTAATCCCACTTCCACCCAGCCAAGTTGTCAACCCATTTTGGATCAACATTGGAAAAAAGAATGCAAAAAAACTTCTTATCAATACATTGTTAGATGGTGGTATGATGCAGAGATCCCATTTAATGTTGCTTGCTCACCTTATTACCAAGCTATGTGGGACTCTGTTATAGCTGCAGGAAAGGGCTTCAAAGGCCCTACTATGCATGACTTGAGGGGAGCTCTTTTGCAAAAAGAGATTTCTTCCATTGATGGGTATTTGGCCGAGTATAGAGAGTCATTCCTTAAAACAGGTTGTTCCATCATGTCAAATGGATGGACTGATGGGAAGAACCGCACTAGCATTAATTTCCTTTTTTCCTGCCCTCAAGGAACCATGTTTTTGAGATCAATTGATGAATTTGATAAGGTTAAGGATGCAACCCTGCTATTTGAGCTTTTGGATGAGATTATTCAGGAAGTGGGGGAGTAAAATGTTGTTCAGGTTATCACAGATAATGCCTCAAACTATGTTCTTGCTGGAAAGATGCTTGAGTCCAAATATAAGACCATATTTTGGACTCTATGTGCTGCACATTGCATAGACCTCCTACTTGAGGACATAGGCAAAATGGAGTGGGTAAAAAAACATGTAGAGGAAAAACATTAGGGGCAAAGAGCTTGTTAGCCCTGCAATTATGATATTTGCAACTCACTTCCTCACATTACAATGTCTCAATTCTCAACAAAAAAACCTACAGAAAATGTTTTCTTCTGATGATTGGACTCAATATTGGTGGGCTCATAAGACAAGATGGCAAAGACACCAAGAAAGATTTTGACAATAATTTTTGGAAAAAGTCTGCAGAGCTTGTGAAAATTACTGAGCCCCTTGTCAAGGTGCAAAGGATGGTGGATGGGGAAATTGGCCATGGGCTACATTTATGAGGTTATGGAGCAGGAAAGGAACAAATACAGGGAACTTACAAGGATAGATTAGCTAAATATGGTTGTATATGGGAGATCATTGATAACAGATGGAACAATCAACTCCATCATCCTATACATGCAACTGGGTATTTTTTGAACCCAAAGTATCATTATAAAGTTCGGCTACGAGATCTACAGGATGGGGAGGTTAGAGATGGATTGATTGATTGCTTGGAATGCATGGTCCCTATCCATGTAAACTAGTTGGAAATACATAAACAACTTACTCTTTTCAGTATGGAAGCTAGTACCTTTGGAAAAAACTTGCCAAAGATGGCAAGAGATGTGGACCAACTAGGTAAGCAATTCCATTTTTTTCTTTTCAAGTTAAATTGTTTACAAATTTACAATTCAAATTATCTATAAATACTTGTAATTTATAAATAAGTAATGAAATGAACTAAGTTACTAATTAATGTCTTTTTCTTTGCAACACATTGGTGGGAGTCATTTGACAGTCAATGTCCTCAATTGCAAAAGTTTGCAATTAGAGTCCTCAGCCAAACTTGTAGTGCTTTAGGTTGTGAGTGCAATTGGTCAGTTTCTGAGCGCATACACACGAAGAAGAGAAATCATTTAGAACAAAAACACTTAAATGATCTTGTCTTCGTACAATACAACCTTCAACTAAAGTGGAACCAAATGATGAACAAAACACCTGATCTAGATCCCATTGTGTTGGACGATATTGATCCAACATCAGAATGGGTGGAGGAGATTGAAGATCATGTGTTTGATGTTGATTTTGATATTGACATGGCATTAGGGGGGCTGAAGAAGATTTGGTAGCGCCATCAAAACTAGGATTAGTAGCCACATCAAGCAAAGGAAAACGACCAATGGAAGGCACTAGTCGTGCAACTCGAAGAACTCATGCTTCCATTAGGTACACTTCTAATATTATTGGTGGTAGTGTTACTACTGAGGTTGCAGATGAGGCTAAGGCATCCTTAGACTATGAACTAGATGATGTCTACGTAGCTCCTGTTGATGATCCTGTGTCTAGTAGTGGTGATGAATTTGATGATTGGTCATGTGTAGACTTGTAGTCTTGGAGTAGGCAATGGCCTCATAGCTTGTAGCATTGTTTTTGGACTTTATGGGCCATTTAGAGCTTTATTGATTATGTATTTGTCAATGATATGTATTGCACTCGGTGCCATTTTGATATATTCACCTTTAAATGGTATATAGATGAGCAAACTTTGCATATTTTGTCTCTATTAGCTTGGAGTCATGGTTTTGAGTCTTAAAAAGGGTTTTTTCATTAAAAAATAATTATTTAATGTATTTTTTTAAAACGGGTTCATTGAGATGTGACCAGTCTCAGTTTAAAACCTGGTTTATTAGGTGGACCGGTCCGGTCACCGGTTCCGGTTTTTAAAACTATGCTTTGCATTGCGCTCCCTAGCCCCTGACCACTACTAGTCTGCAACCGTCACTCTAGACTCTCACTACATCTCTGACATTGATCCATCTTGCTACTAAAGACTGTGGACCCCCATATCCAGGTGATGATCTGTGAGGTGGACTCCTCAATGGACCTTGCCCAATCTCTGCAATCTCGGGGACTACAGCTCCAAATCGCCCCACCTCTCTCTTGGAGGTATAGCTTCAAACATCTACTCATATTGTTGCTGCTACTGCTCTGCTAATGCTTTTGCACTGCTGCTGCAACTATTGCAATAATGAGTATGATCTCCCTAGATCCTGAAGTACTAGCTTCCATAGGGATGATCCCTTTGAAACTAGACTCCCTCTAAGTCTCAATCTCCCTTTGGGAAATCTCTCTGCTCCCCTCTGGCCACTCACGCTGTCCTTCTGCGTTGGAAATTGGATTACGTAGCTATGCGCTGAGAATCTCTTGACTGGAACTGCTCCTGCATCCTGCAACTGGGCAATTCAGACTGCTCGTGTCACTACAACTGGTTCTACAATTGTCTCCCAGGTACTAAATACAACTAACTATGCAATTGTCATTTGAATGACTGATTGAACCTACTGACACTGTGATCCTCCTACTACTTATTATGTTGGGCTCCTGTAGCAAGGATACTGATCCATGTGAGAAATCTGCAGCAATTAGATCTGATCTGCTATTGTTCCATGGATCCTTCCCACCCTACACTCTAGAGTTTCATACCTCCTCCTGGATCTGGTGCCCAATTAACTCCTTTCAAGCCTAGTCCAGGGATGGGACCTTCCTTTGCTTTGCAACTTGTACTAAACAACTCGCAATTCCTCCGACACCTGTCTTCGACAACTGGAAATCAAACTGTTGTCCATATCTGCAATCTAACTAACTTGTACGACCTCCTTTGGCAATCTTGTACGACCATCGTTGTAAAGCTGAAAAAAAATAGCGAAACTCAAATGTCTGGAGAATACGAACATAAATTTCTTCTTTTTCTTGCGGCCTTGCTTCTGCTACTGATACTCCCTTTTGGGATGTGCAATGCTTCCTACTAGTTCTGCCTCTGCAACTGGAAAATTTGGATTTCTAAAGCTAGAAACCCTCTTAAAGAAAACTCCCTCTATGTGTACATTTTCTCTTCCACCCATCGTGGATTTTGCTCTAGCAAACTACTGCAAAACCCTCTGTGCCCAAAAAAGTAGTTTCCTTTCTTTTTCTTTAAGAAATCATGTGTCGTGTTTTATTATTTTCACTATTATTTTATTAATTTCCTTAGGAGGCTCATTTTAGACCTCAAAATTCCCCTAATGGTCTGGTTCTTGTCTTATGAGCCCTCTCACAAGACCTACCAGATTTTGAGGCAACAACTCCCACCTCCAACCTTGAGTTTTCCTACCATTGTGGTTGTCATTGCAATGAAAATGAATCCATTGCCACAATTCAACTTGGTGGTGTAGTTTATTTGGGGGGTGTAATATCTAAGAGGAAGAGGGAAGTAACAACTTAGCACTACATGCAAGAGGTTAATGGGAGGACATAGGGACTTTGAAGGTACCGCCTCCTCCATTAATATGAAGTGACAAGCAACACTGGGGAGGGCTTGATGTGAATCACCCTCCACCCCCCTTAAACAAAAGATATATGATATTTTCCTTCATAGAACAAACTATAATTACATGGAGATCGCTTGCAATACATGTTTTTGCAATGATCCTTAGCACTGGTCTCATATTCTCTTAGACTACCATGAACCTATAAAACAAATTGGATTTCATAGACCACTGATTTTCTCACTAAGAAAATTTTTTTCTCAGCATAAATAAGTTTTCTATCCAAAGCAACAAGCACAATGACATGTTTGAGTCGATCTTTAAGATATTTTATACATCTTGCAACTGGAGCATGTCTACTAGTAGTTCATAGGTACTTGTTATTTGGATGACGCAACCAGCACAATGACCTGTTTGAGTCGATCTTTAAGATATTTTATACATCTTGCAACTGGAGCATGTCTGCTAGTAGTTCATAGGTACTTGTTATTTGGATGACGTAACTAGATTTTTTTGATTAACTATTATGATATCCTATTAAATTGGTCATTAGGATAGAAGCCTTAGGATGGAGTCAGTCTACAAAATAATTTGAGAGTAGTCTATATAACTAAAATTGAATGACTTGTCACCAAGAAATTATTTCTACAAACACAATCTGAAACTGATGCGGTGTAATCGGCATACTGCAGGTATACAATATTCGCAACACACATGGAACGCCTTTCGGAACTAGCAAGTATTTATCCAAATGTCAAAGTTTGTCATTTTCAAGTCAATGTCAGAGATAACAGAATGGATTTCAAGGTTATAATCGACACACTTTTAGGAGAAGCATCCTTATAAGAACCATGCATGCTTTACTTTATTAACAATCAAGGATTAACTTCAAGAAGTTTTGATCTGAAAATCCTCAGTTTTTACTTAAAGAAGGTCATCTGAGTGTCCCTCACTATGGTCTGTTACTAGCTGGTGTTTCTGGGCTACCAAACTCTGTTATTGAAGAAGCTAGAAGCATTACAAGTAAAATTGTGGAGGAGGTATTGGACGCTTCAGCATCTGATATTATTTTTCTTGACTTTTTCTGTTCAGTAATCCTTACAAGATATTTCTTTCAATTTTGGGTTAGGAGTCTGGGAGGTTGGAACTCAACCATGTGCAGTATCTTTCAATTCGAAAGGAGTATCGTGTTGCACAACGACTGCTGTGCCTAAAGTATGGAAATTTGGCGGAAGAAGATCTTCGTGCGTCACTCCAAAATTTGAAGGAAAGTTTCCTGGATGGGAGGTTATAGTGTGTTTAGCACAACGTTCAATTAAAAATTCCTCTTTTCGACTTGATTTAATTCTTGACTTTCAGAGGTGGTGTTAAATCATGCCTTAATTGAAACATTCTAATCCAATAATGTCACCATTTCTTTAGTTCGCAATCAATGATTTAGATGCACATCTATTCCCAAGGATTTGTGAATTGGCCCATAGAGCCTCACGCAAACATTAGCTTATATAAGCGTCCATCGCATTAATGATTTTTCTTTGATTTAACCATGGTGGAACGTTACCGTCCTGATTGGGTTGGTTGACTTTCAAGTCATCCGGTGGGTATCAACAAGAGGAGGGTACAGTTCTTTCAAACTCCGTATCCATGAGTTATAAAGTAATATTGAAGCCCCGGAGGAATTGGTATCTTGCAGGATGACATTATTTGAAAGATTCAATAATAAAATCAGTTCTGGAATTCATGCTTATAAATTGAGAAATATTTTAAGGGTATGGTGATTACTAATTTGATAGTTATTTCATTACAGTTTTTAAAATTTTCAAACTCAAATCTATTAAGTATTTAAAAAAGTTTATTGTATTTAAAAGAATTTAAGAAAATAAAGAAGAAAATGCTGGTAGAAAAATTCGTTAGTTTATTATAATTATTATCAATTATTTTTAGAATATTTATTTATTTAGTTTATTTTATTATTATATCATCATTATTTTCAGATGAAATAAAGAGCTTCATGGATTGAGGGTTAGGATAGATTTATTTATTTTATTTATTATTTTTAAATCATTGTTATTATTTTAACATTTATCATTTTTTTCCATTTTATGTTTTAGTGAGATTTAATATACAAATTTCTCTTATCCAAGCTATAAAATCATTTCACTCTGCTTGAAGCAATTAATTAGCAATTGATGTTCTTTTTTTTTTCTTTTTTAATTAGTGTAACACAAGTTACGCAACTCCCCCACTTTATATGTTATAAAAGCACTTCACTTCTCAATACAAAAGCTATATATGTTATAAAAGCACTTCACTTCTCAATACAAAAGCTATGAAACTACCTTATAAGTTATAAAAGCACCTCACTTCTCAGTGCAAAAGCTATGCAACTATCACATATAAGGATTAAAGCAAAAATTAACTAACCAGTTAATCCATGCAATATATAGACAATAATTTGGAGCTTTCTATCTACAGAGACCAAGTTTGTGGAAGAGCAAGAAAATTGTGAGTCCAATGACTGCTATAGTTTGTGTCTTGCTCTTTCACGTATAACTTAGCAATAGATGACATGGTGAAAAATTGACTATTACTCTCTTATGGTGGAAGGAGTATACCTCTTGTATAAAGATCCAAGTTGATAGAAAAGTAACAAATTTATGACATCAACTACTCTTGAAAATAAGATCTTGCTCTTTCATGTGTAACTCAGTAATAGTTAATATGAATAAAAAATTAACTAATAATATCTTATGGTGGGAGGAATACACCTCTTTTATAGTGTCACATTATAGTATTCAATATGAAAGAAAGATATTTTAAGTCTATACATGATATGTGATTTTTAAACTTGTAATTTGTTATGGTTAGTAGATTTAGTGCTATAATGTTTCATTTGTTATTCTTATATTGGTTGGAACAACTCTAAATAAAGATGAGATGAACTAGTTAGTGTTGGTAGTAAGGATATTTAGAAAGAAATTGTTACATGCGTTTGTTTGTTTATGGTGGAGATATGATTGGCTATGATCGTAGGAATTCCAAAATAATTGTGTAACCTAATCGAGCTATGGGTAAGGCATCATCATTTCAACTCTTTGTAGAGATTTAGGAGACTCAACATAATTAGTTTAATTTTTGTACAACCCCTTGTCTCACTTTGCAATATGTTGTAATGTTTTGATTACACATTACACAAGTAGATAAAATCTTACGTTCTCAACAAATCGAGAGTTCACAACCTTTTATTCATGGATATGGATCCTTGACCTAAATACTAAATCAAGGTGTTTAATAAGTTATTCAAGACATTGGGACTTATTTTTCTTCCCCTTTAGACAAATATGCAATAATGGTAATGATCATCGAGTCTTTAAATGTCACTTACCCAAAGTTTGTTTATGCTAACCATGACTTGGAAGAAGTCCCTTCATATAAATATGTTGGAATCAACATCCACCATAAGCTAAACTAGAATAATAATGTTGAAAAAACAATTAGCAAAGGTTGGAAATCTTTCAAAAATCTTAAAAAAGCATTGTAGAGAAGTTGAATTTTGGTTTTGTGGGAAAAGTTTCTTTGACACACTTGTTATCCCAGTGACTCTATATAGTTGTGAAGCTTGGGGTAGTAGCATTTATAGGGAGACTTGTAGGAAAATCAACCAAATCCATCAGTGCTTTATAATACATGATCTTAGAATTAAAAGTAGTGCACTCTACCGGATCTTTCATTTAGAGGTTAGTCTCCCACCTATGGAGAGTAAGGCTAGGATAAGGTACTTATTGTACCTGTCAATTGGGTTATATTAGGTGTTTTGGAGGAATAATCGTTATCCTCCTCACCTAGGTTCAATCCCTCCAAGTGACATGATGATATCATATTGAGAATATTGTTGTAATGCCTTTGATGGTTGATGTTGGACGACCTTGAGCCCTAAAGAATAACTTACCCTTGCCTACAAGCTCGATGGTGGGGTTCTTTGATACATGGAAAAACAAAAGGTATTTATTGTACAAGTATAAGTTGGCTAACATGAAGAGAGATCCTTCATAAGACAACTTCAAACATTTGAGAAAAATGCTCAATGTTGAAGAGCATGGAACCAAGGTGCTACTTCTTAGCTCTAATACTGTGGGTTAGTGGAAGAGGATTCCCTTTAGACGGGTGTTCTAGTCTCAACTTGTGTCAAAGAGACTAAAGAACACAAGATCTCCAAAACCCATAAAAGGTTTCAGGAAAAAACACCTAGATACAACTCAATTAAGTTAATTGATCGATTATTAAAAATGCCTAAGTCTAACTTAGGAAAATTGATTAATTAAAAACAATTAGTTGAGAAAGGTGACAATGCTTCTAGAAACTCACACGGATTGAGTTTGAGATGACCTAATCCGTTGATGGATATCTAATCACGGTCATTGGTTCACCCATGAGAGATTATAAGAGCGGGATGATGGGGTTGGATAAGACACATTGAGTGAGAGCGAGTTCCTTGACAGATCAAGTTATCTAGTTGCAGAGGTCGAATAGGGAAGGAGAGTTCGAGCTAGAAGGGACGTAAAGACATATAGGGACTAGAGACAATGATTTAGGAGGATTTTCTAATTCTAGAGAGTCAACAACAAGAGGGTCGAGTTTTCCTCAATGAGGTTGCATAGGGACTACACAAGAAGCTTCAAAGGAGGGTTTGATTTAGTTGGAGAGAATGTTGATTTAGTTATTGGTGGCCGAGAAAAGTTCCAAAAGGATAAGCGAGTCATTCTTAGAGGCTGAGTTGGGTATAACAACAACATCAGAGAAATTCTTGAGGCAATACAAATTAGCCTACACAGAGGCTAATGCATAGGTGTTTAAGCAACCAGTTTGAGCTAGTTTTTGGAGTTTAGAAGACACATTGAGTGAGAGTGAATTCCTTGGAAGATCGAGCTATCTAGCTATAGAGGTTGAGCATGGAAGAAGATTTCGAGCGATAAGGTACGCAAAGATAGATAGGGGGTAAAGATAGTAATTCCATAGGAGTTTCCAGCTCCACAGAGTCAGCAACAAGAGGGTAGAGTTTTCCTTAATGGTAACTTTAGAGGAGGGTTTGATTTAGTTGGAGAGAGGGTTGATTTAGTTGCTGTTGGTTGGGAAAATTTCTAGAAGGCCAAGCGAGTCATCCTCAGAGGTTGAGTAGGGAAGAATGATAGTATCAGAGCATTTCCAAAGGCAGTACGAATTGGCCTGCACAGAGGTAGCGCAGTGGCTAACACAGGGGTGTTCAAGCCGCTAGTTTGAGCTAGTTTCTAGGTTGTGATTAGTGTCGGGTGAGACAAAAATTGTCTCAATAATTTTTGGCTAGATTTTTTTGCTAAGGATTGCCCGTTTAGCATCCAAAATTTTGTACTCAGACTTCAATATTTCATAATAATAATAAAGCCCTCATTTGTTGCACCAATTTTCCCACATTGGGCTTTTCTAGGGACTTTTGTCCAAAAATAAGGACGTCAATTTTATTGTGTGTGTTTGCTATATTTTCTTTGTTCTAGATTTATTTCCGCAGTGCATTTTATTTTTGATGAAAATTGTAGTAGTGATTTTATTCATTGTTTTTCGTAAAAACAAATAAACTATACATAATAATATTTAGCTAGAAGAATAATTTCTAGTTGTTGCAATAGTTGAAATTTTCACATAGACACCATTAATAATATTGTCATAACTAACTTGAAGGAGAATACATGGTACTACAATGAGATTGAGACTAAAAAAATAAAATATAAATAAATAAAAAATAAATAAAATAAAAAATAAATAAATAAATTCTCTCTTTATTGTTGCTAGATTAAAGAAGAAAATAAATATTACAAAAAAACAACCAAATGAGCTTCATTGTTAAACTAGTTATACAAGACTTAAAACACTCTATGAAAAAAGAATTTGTAAAATCTGTAATTTTAACAAAATACAATATTAAAATCATCTTCTCTTGGAGTGCACAACCTACACAAATATTAGATCTCATTTTGATAACATTTGTTATTTTAATAACATTTGTCATACTATTGATATTTATAACGCGTTAACCCATAAAAATCAAATGAGATCAATAATATTTTGCAAGGTATTTAATCCTTCAAAAAACATAATAATTAGCTTTTCTAATTGAATTTGGATAATCCAATGTTAGATTGAATGGATATGAACATTGTTTTTGTCATTACCATTGTCATCAATGTCATTAATAATATAAATAGAGATGTAGTTATGTTATGATACCTAGTTAAACTTTAACTTCATTTTTTTTTTTAATACTATTACTCCTCTCCAAAAGTAAGTACAATAATCAGATCAAAATGTTGGAACTTCTTCTCTTCTTATTACATGAATAAGATAACATATACAATGTCTCACATAAATAATTTTCTAACATGAAATAAGGAATATATATAATATATAAGTTCAATATTATTGATGTTTGATATCATAAAATAATTCTCATATGGCATTCCACTTGGTAGGCATATTATCATCATTACATAAATATAATATATAATAATGATAAACAAAAAATAATAATATATAATTTTATGCGTCACTAATAGATTTCTGTAATTAATATTCCAAGATTGTAAAATAGGTCAAGGACAGTTCCTTATAAATGTTTTGGGATTTTATAAAAGAATATAGCTATTACAAGTTGAATAATTTGAATCAAATTTTCTTTAGTCATATTCATGGTTATTTTAGTAATTGAGTTAATATATATATATATATATATATATCATTGTTGGGAATTTGAACATAACAAATACAAAATATTCACACAAATTATCTAATAAGAACATAAATATATTACAAATATCACATTGTAATGATTTTTTTTGTCATCCTTTTTTATATAGCATAAGGTGACAATAATCAATTTATTTTTTCAAACTAATACACTTCTTAATTTTTAGTTGAAGTTAGAGATTTAGGTATCCCCCTATCACACTACTAAAATATATTCACATCTATGAGGATTAGACTTTGAGATTTGGAGTTAATCGATTATTACTTCAAGACATGTCATTTTAAGGAATCTTAATTTTATATGCCAAAAGAATTCTCCCTTTGAGAATTAGAGTTGGTGATGAAAAAATTCCATTGATTTACAACTAGACCATAGCTTAGGTGACCATGACAAGATTATTAATATAGAAATTTGGTTCAATAATCTCCATAACTATCTCCCAATTCTCTCGAGTAATCTCATGAGCTCTTCATCCCTAAATTCTCTCACTTTTATTCATCTTGTTCTTACTTGGATTTATGTATGGTTTACATCATCATATATTACAATGCAATCATGTTATTTGAACATTAATTATCACATCTATGAGTGAATTCTTCAAACTTGTGGTTCAATATGGTTGTTATAGTTGTCACTATCTTTGGTCTTCTACATTCTAACTCATAATCAATCCTCTACATTTTGCATCATCTTTAGTCTTCTTAATTTGCATCTACATCTTTAGCAGTTGTCAACTTCTAGTGTCATTCATGGGTTGCACCATCTTTTATAATTTTGGATCTTGAGGCAATCATTTGGACTATAGCATCTTCATATCAACGATTTCTTTATTTGACCATTAACCATCTTGTAGGTTTTTTATGAGTTATCCTTAGCTAATTCATCATATCCAAGGTTTTCCTTAACTATTACAAGAGTCTTTTGGATTACCATGAAGTGCTACAAGATGAAGATACTCATGATTTGATTTAATCAAAGAATGACTCAAAATTAAATTGACAACTCTAACCTAAGTGTCACCACATAAAAAATGATCACCTAGCCATAATTAATTAGGTAGATTAAAATATATAATGTAATATGGATTTTACACATTAAAATCCACTTCCCCCTAAGGAATCACTTTTGCTAAGTTATTTCCGTTAATTAATTTACCCACATGAGAATAATCCATAAATTCATTAATTTTATGATATTCTCATATTTTACCCACTAAAGTGAAAATAATTCAAAATGTTTTCACTCACATTTTCCATTTCCATAGGAATAATTGAATAAATATTCTTTTATTTGTTGATTATTCCTTATCCTTTAAACATTCTCATAGAAATAATTTATTAAATCATTATTTATAAATTATTTCTAATGTATTTTACTATTTCATCTAGAAGTAATTTAATAAACTAATTTGTTTATTGATTTTTTCTTAGAATTTTACCCATGTTTATTAATTAAATCAATAAATCTTTATTTTTTGAGATAGTTATCTAAAGAAAGGTTATTGACAATTTCTTTGACATTTTCCTCTCATAAATAATAATAAAATACTAAAATTGATTAAACCTTGATTTGGTCCAACAAATGTTTTATTATTTGACCACAACAAATCTAACCTAGCATTTTATTATAAATAGAGAGATTTTATCTTCATTCTACATGACCAATATCATTGTTCAACCTTTGATCCTGTGACATTTGAGTGTTCTCCACTAGTGCCTCAACATCTTTCTCCTTTTTCTTTTGGTGTCTTTGGATCATTGAGTCAAATTTGGAGAGAGGGAATCATTGCAATTGTAGACAAATGATCATTAAAGAACCCTCCCAATGATGAGGCATCCTTTAGCCATTCTCATAGGGAGCTTCTCAACATGTGCAAATATTTTTGATAAAATATTTATCTTTGTGCAATTAAGTTTAGTATTTGTTATGTGATTTCGATCTATTTTCTGCGGCTTGGTTTCTATTATTATTCTTTTATGCAAATGTGATAATTACATATGAATGATTAGTACTTCTAAGGTTTAACCCTCATATTTTGTTGTTAAACTATTAGTCACTATATAAAGGTTCTTCTTTGCTAACCCTTGTGCAAGAAGACATCTAACAAATGACAATTCCACTGGGAACTTGAACACTTCAATTTCTGGTGGCATTTTGTAAGTTGTTTTTTCCTCTTTCTGCGTTTAGAAACTTTACATTTGTGGTGCTTTTTTTTTTGGAGAAATTAGTGCTTTTTTCCTTTGCATTTTTTTCTAGATCATAGCTGTTAAAGTACAACAAATGGCAAAATTGGAGAAGACCCAAAAAGAAAAAAACCTTAGAAATCAACATAGGTTTCAAGCCCTTTTCTTCATTGTGAAACACAAATTCTACCCTATTAACTACATTGATTAATGCACTTCTTGCACCAAAATCTATATTGGACAATGCACTTCCCATGGTACTTTTTTTCATTGGAAAATATATATATATATATATATATATATATATATATATATATATTCTATTTTTTCATGTTTTTCCCAATTCTTTCTTGGTTAATAGGTTGGGTTCCTTGTTGTTTATAGCTAGTTGATATGAATTGATATATTCACTTTCTAAGGAATGGGAAGAAGAAAGAAATCCCTTGAGGGATTATAGTAATTCTCCACCAAGTTGGGTTTGAGAGTTGAATTGGTAGTTTACTACCATAGGCTGGAAACACTCCTTGTTACCATTATTATTATAGATCCAATAACTTGTTTCCTCATAAGATCTTGAGATTAAGAAAGCCCCCTTTTGACTGGTATCAATCTCTTCTTGTTTTTCTCTCTTGTACCTCCATTTTGGTAGATTTGTTTGAGGCTTGTTTGTAGCCCTGAAACCTATGTTTCCCAACTATAGCCTTTGCATAAAGTTGGTTGTAGGACAATAAATCAGATTACTCTATCCTTGATTTGTTTTCCATCATTTAAATCCTCTTTTTTTACCATTTATGAGCCTCTTTCTCTTTGCATAAAAGGCTCCAAAGGGTGGGTAATGAATTTTTTTTTGTGAACAAGTGATTTATATTTTATTACAACAATATTTTTACTATCATGTGCAATTTATTATTTGTTATTTCAATGCAAAGCAATTTAATTTCAAGTTGTATCACACATACACTTGCACACACCTACACATTGTTAAGTCAAAATGTTTGGTTCAAAACCCCAAGTCGATCCTCTAAAATCAACACTAACTTAACACAAATTGATTAAGCCCACTTGGGCATCAAAACAATCTATTAGTTAGGTTAGGGTAGGTGGAATAGGCATCCAAATGACATTAGGGTAAACATGTTTTTCATGTATTTTCAATTATTTTTGATGTGGGTCTACTCAGAAGTATGTATAATGGGTACTCGTTGGATGTTGAATTTAATTTGACATCTAATGGGCTTCTACAATTGACATTTGAGTAAACCTATACAGATATAAGCTGAAAATGCAATTAAAAAATAGTTCTCTTATTTTCCATCCAAAATATTTAACCCTAAGGATGGCATCATCATCCTAAATCCTATTGGTTCTTTTAAAGTTAGTTTTTTTAGTACATTTTTTGTTTTTAGTCCCATTTTTTACCTCAAAATTCCCCTAATGCACCTATCAATCATTATACATTGAAACATACTGGTTGTCTATAGGGAGCTTAAATCCTTCACCATCCAATGGAAAAAATTGGTGCACAGAAGAAACCTATGAAGGGGTTCAGGGTTAAACTATGGATACTAGAAACTCCTCTTGAGGCTCCCAACTCTTGATCAATAATCTAGGTCCAAAGTTGACACCCAAAAGTTGAGATTCTCTCACCCCACTAGACGAAGGTAACCATAGTGGTCATTCTTATAGGTAAAACTATCTTATAGTTGGTGGTTGTAGGAATCAACCACACTTCTTTATACCTTCGCTTAGCCTTATTCGCGGCCTTGATCATCTAGGAGCTTGGTTGTTTGGAAGTCCATCTTGAAACATAGTTTAGGACTTGTTTGATGCATAGTTTCTCTTTTAGGCTAGAGTTTTTTTCTTTCATAAAATGAGATTTCTTCAATTATATTAGGATAAGATCTTAGTTAGAAACCACATTTCACCACTACACATAGTTTTATACCCACATATTTTTTATTTCATTCAAATTTTCATCCCATTATCCTTTTAGATTCATACTCATCCTGAAACCCTAATACTCATCAAATGCCAGTCGCAGAGATTGGGAGGTTTTTTCTCTCAATTTACTTTAGGATGTCCCCTCACACTTTCTCGAAGAGTCAAGGTCCCTCATCTTAACCCACCTTTTCATTCTAACTCATCTAAGTCTTCTAGTAGTTCCTTTTCTTCTGAATCCATCCAACCCCAAGTCGCTTCCATGGAAGGTGTTAACCCCAATGGTTATGTCAGTCCCACTATGGGAACCAACAATAGAGGAAATGTCAGTGCGAATACTAGTAATATTGTGGGTCCTAATCCTAGAACGAATGTAGGAACGTCTATCAAAACTAATGTCGCTCACTTGTTTCTCCTTTTCATGGCTACCTTGAACCTTCTAAATTTAAGCTAGGTCATTAATGATCCTTGCCTCCATGATATAACATGGCCCCTGATGCAAACCAAACTTCCCTTGGATATCCCTAAGTTTGAGGGGAACTCAGGAGAATATCCTCCCAACCACATATGGTCTTTCCACATGTGGTGTTCCACCAACTCCATAATGAAAGAATCGTTCTGCCTCCTTTTGTTTCAAAACACATTAACTAGTGTTGTGGTGAAGTGGTACATCAACCCACCCCATGTAATTCATCGAGTATTTTCCATCATCATGAATGATATCTTGTCTTATTTTCAATTACCTATCCACCACGATATTTGCATAGAGATATTAACTACCTGTCGACAAACCACTGCCACTCACATTATTGAAATTACAACAAGAAAATCCTAATTTAATTTTGTCCTTGAATTAAATTAGGAATAAAATTGTAATTCCACATCACAAGGAAACTTGTACGAGTTAACTAAGTTAATTTGACTTAGTTGGCCCAGTTAATTTGAGTTGAGGGTCTAACTTGAGTGATGTAGAGTGTCTCATACTTTATAGGAACCTTGATTGAGTTTATTTTGAATTGTAATTAATTAATTCAATTTAACTAAGTTCAAGTCAGCTAAACTAGTTCCAAGTGATGGAGGAACTAGTAGGAGGTCAGACAGTGGGGTGTTGTTTCACGTGTTCAACCAGTTAACTGATGATTCACTCACAAATAACTCATGCATGTCAGATTTGAGAGTTTCCCAGTTGAGATTGGAGTTCAAGGGCAGTGTACTATCAGTTGTATAATCATTTAAATTGTACAGGTGGTGCATGCAGTCAGAGAAAGGCCTATGAAGATTGTGCAATTCATATTGAGGAATTCCCCTAATTAATAGGGGCTAATTCTCAATGAAACAACACAAGGAAATAGGGACTTGGGAAAGTGAGAAATCGGTTAAGTATTGGCCTAGGATTGTCTAGGAAGATGTGAGACAAATAAAGATAGTGCAGAGGTTGCTCGAGCTTGAACAAAGCATTGCAATATTCTCATATTTTCTTACTAATGCAATATATAGATAGTAGGGGTTTTTAGCTATGGATTTCTCTAGGAAATCATTGTGTAATGCGTTGATTGAATTCTTTCACTTGTATGCTTTGTGATTTCTCGATCGTTTAATTATTTCTGCTGATGGGAAGAGTAGATTAAAATCTATTGTTTTAGTAAATTACAATTAGAAGTTTGAATCTACAACGAATTTCTACATGGTATCAGAGCATAAATCACTCTAGAAGAGGAGAATACGAGTTTGTCTTTTGCAGGTAAAATCGAATTTGGAGTATCATTCTTAAGAGCCAGCAGGATGTCGTTTACAGATTACGACTCAAATATGTCCTTGGGGATAGTTTGAACTATATTACTTGGAAGGACAGGATGTTGGAAGACAACGGGCTGAAGGAATTCATAGACAAAGATATTCCTAAGCCTCTAACAACTGATGCTCAATATCTGGCAAAGTGGAGGAAATGTGTTGCAAAGGCAAGAAGGATCATGCTAGAAGGAGTTCGAAATCATATTGTCCCAAACCTCCATGGGAAGGATATGCCATATGTAAAGTGGCAAGCCTTGATCGACTTGTCTCAGAACAACAGTGACCATAGGAAGTTGGTACTGAAGGACAAGCTTCAGAAGATCAATATGGAGGAGTGACACAATACCACAATACTTGAGAAGATTCACCCAATTTCGATATGAGCTTGGGAGTGTTGGTATTGCAGTTGTTGAAGATGATCTGGTCAGCCTAGAACTTTTAGGCCTGCCCAAGAGTTGGAACAACTACCAGTATTTGGTAAATGGGAGGGAGAATCTACCAAAGTGGGAGCGTTTGTGGTCTGACTTGGTGTAAGAAGAGATAAAGCGGAGCACTAGAGATGGAAACTCATCCATGCATGATGATGAGGAGAACGGTTCCTTGGATGGAAAGGTGAAGAAGGGGAAAAGAAATAAATTCCAATCCAAAGGAGATTCTAGTTAGAAAGGCAAGAAGGACTTGTTGAAGATTAAATGTTTTCACTGTCATGAGTTGTGACACTATGCCACGAAGTGTCCACACAAGAAGGCCGATAAGAAGCCCTCAGGAAGAGTGGTAGGTGAAGCTCTTACTTCACAATTCGAGTTGGATTTCACCCTCATTACTTACATGGTGACATTGGTGATGGGTAGTGTGTGGTATTTGGATAGTGGACCCACATTTAATATGACCAACAACAAAGAATTTTTCAATGACTTGGAGGAGAAGGACCTCCATATGCACATCGAAATGGGAGATGATGGAAGGCATAACGTGATCGGCATTGATACTGTTAATTTTTAGAGGGAGATTAGTTCTCCTCTCACATTAAAGGATGTCATGTATGTTCTGGGTCTAAAGAAGAATTTAGTGTAAGTTGCTATGTTGGAGGACTGTGGCTACGATGTGATATTTAGCAAAGGAACGCCTTTTCTTCATCACATAGCCACATGAAAAGTGAAGCGGATCGGGGTTTGGGTGAAGAAATTATACAAATTGGATGTAGTAGATTATGCAACATTGAGCACAAAAGCAGAGAAGGTGCAAAGTCGAGGCATCAGTGAATTATGGCATAGAACATTGGGCCATCTTCACCATGGAGCTTTGAAGATCATGCAATAGATTTCTACAGGAATTCCCAAGGGTGCACTAGAGAAGAGAGATACATGCAAAGGGTGTACAATGGGGTATTACACCAAATCCATGCCTTTCATGATAATGACACTTGAGCGTAAGCGATCCTTGAAAGAGTTCGCTCAAATGTGTGTGGACCATTCTTGACAGCCTCCATGGCCTAGTACATGTATTATGTAATATTTGTAGATGATTTCTCACATAAGTGCTGGATTTTCTTTGTGCAAAAGAAAGATCAAACGTTCTCTAAATTTTGTGAATTTAAAGCACTTATTGAGAAAGATAGTGGCAGGAAAGTGAAGGCTCTCAGGAGTAATAATAGTGGAGAATATGTGTCAAAGGAATTCAAGAACTTTTGTGCATCAGAAGGCATTTGACAGGAGTTAATAACACCCCATAACCCACAACAAAATGGGGTGGCTAAAAAGAAGAAAAAAAGTATCGTGGGAGTTGCACAGGTGATGTTATATGATAAGGGCCTACCGTTGCACTTGTGGGTTGAAGCACGCAATACAACTATATATGTGCATAACAAGAGTCCTCATAGGATTCTTGGGATGAGTATACCAGAAGAAGATTTTTTAGGTAAGAAACTAGATGTGGCTCACTTCAAAATATTTTCTTCATCAGTTTACTATCATGTTACCAAGGATGCAAGGAAAAATATAGAAACAACAACTGATTTGGGCATATTTTGGGGTACACTGAAACACCTCACAACTCTCGGGTCTACCTTCCATCTCACATGATGACAGTTGCTTCTAAAGATGTGAGTTTCAATGAAGAGAAGGCCATGAGATGTTCCCTTGAGAGGGAGCTTCATTTACATGAAAATGAGGAGATTTTAGCTCCAAACGAAGAACCTCATGATGATGTGGAGAAACCACATGCAGAAGAGCAAAGAGTGGAAGCACCCACTCATGCAAAGACTTCCAAAGATGGAAGGAAGTGCACTAGAGAAGCTGACATATTGATGCATGATGCCTGAGAGAATATGGGAGCACCCATATCATAGTGTGGGTAGACAAGGTCTCCAGATCAGTACACTAGCTACATGGCTCTAATGAGAAAGAGTGTAGAGACTAAGCCATCCTCATTCGAGGAAGTAGTACCAAAACTAGAATGGGTTGATGCCATGGTAGAGGAGTATGACTCCATTATCAGGAACAATGTTTGGGAAGTGGTCCCAAGACCAGTAAACAAGTTAGCGGTGAGTTCCATATGGTTTTACAAAGTAATGCAAGTAGCAAAAGGGAGTGTTGAGAAACAAAAGGAAATATTTGTTTCCAGAGAGTTCTCTCACATGGAGAGAATTTATTCTGAGGATACCTTTGCTCCAGTATCAAGGTAACCTTCAATCAGATCTATTCTAGCACATTTAGTGCAGATGGGATGGAAGATAAATCAGATGGATGTGAAGACAACATTCCTCAATGGAGTGTTTGAGGAAGAGGTGTAGATTGAGTAGCTTGTTAGCACTCTCTAATTTTCCTAGGTTGAAGAAGAAAATCACAAAGGTAACCACAAACAACTTTGGAAGTTGGGATCTAGCCCTACTAGCTTTAGAGAAGGCTCTCTCTGTGAGATTTAACTTTATTGCATTAGATATTAGGCTAGTTATGAAGGTTCAAAGTTTGATTTTAAACTGGATTGGTTGATTAAGTTCCTGAACCTTCCATTGGGCTATGGAGTCTATAGTTCAAAAGAGGTTCATTTCAACTTTTGGAAAGGAGTTTCACAGGGCAAGGTAGCTAGACTAATTGGATCATTTATATTAAAATGAAATGGAATGGGAGAAAAGATATAAGTTCAATTGAAGTGAAATAGAAATGAATAATTCCTTAACATGATATCAAAAGAAAACATTTAAATTATCCACAGCCAAAATCAGAGTGTTTTTTTCAACAAATTTTGTTCATCAATTTTCTGTAAAATAATTCGAATTAAGAAACCATAAGCATGGAAACAAAGAAATAACACATTAACAATGAGAGAATCACATCACTAGATAGTCTAACGCATGAATCTTGTGAAAATGTTCTTTTTATTATTGATCAATCCATCCAATAAAAGGTACAATAGCTTTGTGGAGCATAGATATCAAAAAAATCAAACCTTGATACTTCTAAAAGAGAAGTATTTATAATATATTTACAAAAAATCCTATCAAAACCAACTAGGATGTATTTAGGAATTCCTGAGCTAAATCTATCTGACTTATTACAAATATTTAGGAAATTTTGAACCATATGAAGTGGTGGCACTAAGTTTGTGGAAGTTCTAACTATTTGGCCCTTCAAATCTTGTTATGTTGTTGGTGCTGAGCTGTACAACCAAATCCTTTGCTTACTCCAATAATTGGCATAATTTATCCCAGCGCTACTCACTAGGGATAGTTTTCTTCTGTAAATTTCTATAAACCTTGTCCACTTTGGTGTATTTAGAAAAAACCGATTTAGAGATAAAGATATGCTTAATCTTGTACTGAATGACCAAGTCATATGTCAACGCTTCCAAGAATTCTTTTCTAGTCATGTTGATTCTTCTTCCTGTAACTTTAGAACTGTCTTAAGCCTTGGTCATGAATTTATCACTAATCGGGCCACATACTAAGCTTATCATTTATTACTAATAAATTAGGAATTCCCTTTTTGTAGAGGGCTTCTAGCTTGTTGAAGAACCTATGTACACCAATGTCTAGAGTCTGACACTTTTCTTCAATCTGCCTCATTAAATTTCTCTGAGTCAGCACCTTCTTGACCTCTATTATAGTTTATGTCCTATCTTTAATCTCTAGCGCTTCTAATTCCTATTTGTTTTTAGAGTTGAGGAACTTGATGAGCTTAGTAGCTTCACTGGATTTGTCACCCAATTGTTTTTTGACTTCCTCAATGGCTTCATTAGATCTTTCAATTAGTTCATGTTGTTTAAATATGGTTTTTATTGAAGGCCAAATATCTATCATATCTTCATTCATCCGTTTCAAAATATTTTCTTTGACCTGGGCCAGGGTATTACCCATGGCAGTGTCTTTTTCCATTTGCTGCAATCTCTAGGACAATGTCTGGGATTTATGCATCTCTATCATGAGATAATTCTCATATATATTTCTCTACTCCTATAGGACTTTCACATCTTGTCTTAAATTTTTTATTTATTCTCCCTATATAGACATGTTTTCCAGGGATGGGGCAAACTTAATTGAATCATCTACAGTTGAAGAAGGAGGAACTATAGAAGAGGATGTTCCTGTTGTTGTGGCTGTTATAGGAATACCTGTTTGAAGTAGGGATGCAATAGGAACTGCATCAAGAGGAAATAATGCTAGTTGAGAACTTTGATCCTTCTCTTTGATCAACTTGTCCACCTCTGCCTCCATTTCCTTGATTTGTGCACTCTATTCCTCAAGTAGTTTCAACATTTCTTCTTTCTGTAATTTTGTCTCTCTTAACTCCTTTGATTGGGGATCTTCGCTTGCAGGCAACTTTAATTTCTTCCTTATAGATGTTATATCAACATTGTTTTTCTTAGTTATCTCCTCCATGGATTTTGAATTACCAAGATCAAAACCTGCTTTAATCACCATTTCCTCCAACTATTTAATTCAGTTGTCTTTGGCCAGGGAGGAAAGATTCTCTTTTTTGTGCTGAGATTGAACATTGTTTAACGAAAGTTGTAGTTTGGAAGCAGTGAGGGTAGTCTGTGTGAAGGTTGAGTAGACTATTTATCTTGTTTGTCTGTGCATGTCCATCTGATCCAAAGGATGAGCATCCTTTACCTCAAACTCAAAGGTAGTCTGCTTGAAGTCAGTTATTGATTTTGGTTGTAGAATCTGTGCCTGTAAGAATGCCAGATGCATTCTTCCCTTCTCTATGTCATAGGCTGTTGAAATGAGCCTATGCTAGATTGAGGAAGAATGCTTCTTTAATTGAGCATAGATGTCATCATGGAGGTCTTCATTCCTTTGTTTGATTTTTCTGTATCTTTGGAAAATATACAACTGCCTCTATTCTGTGAATGTCTCTGGTGTATGAGGTGTTATAGCTAGAGTCTCTTTAGTAGTTGAGGATGATGGAGAACCAGTGGTACCACTATCAAAATTTAAAGTTTAAAGGCCAAAGAGCATAATGGTACCCTGTGTTTCCTCTAGTAGTGGGAAATATACCTTAGATATTGTCTTCATATTCTTTGTATAGATCTTGAATTCTTTGGCTAAGACTTCAGTGATTGTAGGGGAGTCCTCCTCACTTAGTATTTTCTCAGTCTTTTCTCCGAGTATAGGAGTTTCTGAGGTAGTTCTAGAAAGCACCTACTCTTCGACCTCCTGTAATGTGTTCTCTACCCAATTCTATTGGTTCAAGTACTTCTCTATTTCGGGTCTTTGGGTATGCACATAGCGAGTTGTCTTTTGTTCCAGTCTTAGATTTGAAATTACCCCCAAGGGGTCATTAGACCATGTAAAGCTAAGAGGGAAATTCATTTTTTCAGCAGGAGATCTGCTTCTTCTCCCACTGCTCAATTGTTACAGATAAAAGGTCATATCTGTGTCTTAATTTTGAATTAAGACTTCTTCTTGGGTGCCACAATATGGATGTGGTCTGAGTGGATTATTTGCCTGATGTACTCCAAGGAAAATATCCTCATTGGAAGGTACTTTGGAAACTTATATGGTGCTATCTCGGAGCCATAAAATTAGATTTCTATAAATGACTAGTATAGATACCAATCTCCTGTCTTCACTTGTTCACTAAGATGTAACACTTTTTGAATATCCTCACTGATTCCTGGAATCTGTTGGCCACTTAGCAAGCAAGTTGCTGGATATACAAATTGATCTATAAAATCTTTAAAAATGTATTCCTATGATTGTTTTCTGATGATGGAGGTCCAGAAAATAATTGACTGAGGCTCTCCTTGTTGATTGAGCTTCTGCAATGCAAAGGGAAACTTGTCTGTCTGGAAGAAAATAAACATGTACATAAGAATAGAAGAATATATGAACATTGATTCAGTTAAAAAATGAAGGAATTGTTCATGAATTACATCTGCAAGGTAGTGTCCATAGTCAAAGGTGACTGATAGTCCTTCTTTTGTAAAAAGGGTGGATAGAAAACCTAAAATAGGCTCATCTACCCACTCATCTAAAAAGTAACCAAGTAGGTAGGACAAGACAAAGATAATCTGTTTGGTTCTTTGGCAGAAAATATAAGAGGGGTAAGGGGGATTCTTCTTGGGGAGTTTAGAATGTTCTGGTAGGAAGATCTCAAAAATCCTAGCTCTTTAGGGGAAGGTGAGTTTCTGATAAATTTATTTAAGAGCCTCAATGGAAAAGGGAGTCAGGGAGTCACTGTAGGGGATCTGCAACATTTTTTTTATACTTTCAGAGGTAATCGTGAAAAGGATTTCAACCATTAGGGGAGATGATAGCCCTTTTACTTGAGAGATAAGAGGCATGACACTTAAGGAAGAATTCAGGGAAATAGTAGGATTGGGAAAAAAGGAAGAGGGTTAATCTAGATTGCTAGAGGTTAATCTCATCAGACTGGTCACGATAAATGTCACGAAACCAATAGTGTAATTCGAAAAGGTTGAATTCACACTCTGTTTCAACGATTTTATAATCTTTGTCAGCTAGGGCAATGTGGTCTAAATCCACATGGGGAGTGAGCATGGGGTTTACCACAATGGGAATTTTGGGGACCATCATGGTAGCAGAATGAAATTACATAGGATGGAAGCGAGATTTGCAAATGATCTCTTGTTACTTTTGCAGGAAAAATCTAGTAGGGAATTCCTCTGTAATCAATCATTAATAGGCAAGAAAGTAGGGATCAGGAGCATTGTGTCAGCATAAAAATGAGAAAAGGTTGTGATCATGGGAGAAAGAGAAGCTTTATAGTTTTGTAACTAGAGCGGGACCGTTCGCCAAACGATTGTTTTGGGCCTATTTACTCATCAAATGGGAAGATTGCAACGGGATAAACCAACAACGGAAAGGTACAACAGTCATCGACATCGCAACAAGGGATATGAAAATGGAAGCGCAGGACCATTGGCGGGAAGTGGTAGGTGGAAGGGATGCATGGCAGTAGGGGATTTGTGGTTGAGAGGAAGTGGAGGGTGACGTAACTGGGAAGGCAAGTTATGGTGGGAGCAGGGAAAACAACTTTCGGAGGGGGGTAGGGGCAGTATGAAGTATTGAGAGGGGGGTGCAAAATGATGAGGAGATGACACATACTGGCAGGGAAACCAATTTTCGGACCCCTTTCCACCCCCCGTTGATAAAGAGAAACATAGTAGGGGGGGGGGACGAAAAGGCCTTAGGTTCGTTGGATGAAAAATAGATTGCGATCGAGAGTGGGAAATGTGCACTTTTAATGCCGACAGTATAACATGCCATATCGCGCATATAATTTTACTATAAGGTCTAACCTTGGATAAATAACAATATTTACAAATACCTTCCTCAATATAAATATCACCTTTTCCTAAACTAATCTAACTTAAACCAATTAGGGTGCATTTAAAAGTGCAAACCCTGATTTATTTTTCGATTTTTTAAAGGACTAAAAACATCTATTCAAACAATAAAACTAATCTACCAACTGCATTAATCCAGATTAAACTGTTGGATTAGTTTATTCACCTATTCTAGCTATCTAATCTCATCCAATTGGCTAAGTTATTCACTCTAATCTATATAACATAAATTGAAATTTGTTTGAATGTGATTAAATTGTATGTTTCAAACAAAAAGGTATTGTGGCATTTTAGCCAAGCTGCACTCAATTTCATGAATTTATTCTCTGCAAAATTATTGTGTTATCAGTGGCACTTCAACTGACATCACTTTCACATTTATTCATTTTTTCTGTGGTTCTTTTATCTTTTCTTTTTTCTATTTTTCTATATATACCCTCTTTTCAAATTTTATTTTCATTTATATATCTTTTTCTGGAAATCATTTGCAGTATGCAATATTATTTACAATTTGAAATACTGAAAGAAATCATTTGATCCTATAAATTATAGGACCCTAACAGTGGCTCCAGCTGGGGATGGTACTCTCCTTGTGAGGTGTCAAGAACAGTAGACTAGTAGCCTTGAATCCTTATATTCAATGTTTTACTGCATCTGATTTTTGTAATTTTGATAGCTTCATAAGCCTTGCTATCATGTGGGATGTGAACTATGCCCCTCCATCTGAAACAATCTCCCTTGGAGTACCATATAGAGCAAAAATCTCTTCAAAAAGAAAATCTGCAACCAGCTATTCCGTTGCTTTCACAACAGCTCTGGCTTCCACCCTCTTCGTCACATAATCAGTGCAAACCAAAATGTGAACCTTTTGATGAGAAGGTTGGTTGAAAGGTCCAAAACATTCAATTGCCCACTTCTCAAAAGGTTCGAGGACTACCTGGGGCTGCAATTCCATTTCATTTGATTTTCCAGGCCGCCCCATGCGTTGACAACTATCACATCTTTGGACATAATCTCGAGCATCCCAAAATATAGAAGGGAAATAATATCCCATTTGCAACACCTTGTGGCCTATTCTTTTATCTGCAAAATTTCCTCCACAAGGGACATCATGGGAAGCTTTCAATATCTCATAAATGTCATCCTCAGATACACAGCGCTGAATCTGCTGATCAACCCTTGTGTGAAAAAGGTATCTTTCCATCCATGAATATCAGGTACTATGATGGATAATTTTTTGTTGTTCCCTGCATGACAAGGACGAGGTACTTTCCCTATAACAAGATAGTTAGCAATATCTGCATACCATGGAGTGTTAGCAGAAATTGCAAAAAGATGCTCATCTGGAAAGCTATCTTCTCTAGGTGTACCTTCAACATTATTATCTAGTATAGACAGAAAATAAGTAACCATATTGTCCTTTCCTAGTTTATCTACTATGGTGATGTCAAATTCTTGAAGTAACAGAAGCCATCTTGTAATACAGTCAGGAGTAATGGGTTTATTCATCATATACCTGATTGTCGCGTGATCAATATGTTCAAAGGTGGGATACGCGGTAATATAATGACGGAACTTGTTGATGATGTAGATGACAACAAGGAATTATTTTTCAGTGGTTGTGTAGGTTAACTCAATAGGAGCCAAGTTCTTACTAACATAGTAATCTGCATATGGCACTTTGTCCACTTACTATCCCAAAACTGCCCCAACTACTGTCTGAGAGGCATCAACATGGATATGAAATGGTAATGTCCAATTTGGCCCTCGAAGGATCGGAGCCCTATAGACAAGTTCCTTGATCTTCACAAAGGCTGCATTATAGTCATTCGTCCACACAAAATCTGCATCTTTTGTCAGCAATTGAAAAAGTGGATGTGTTATCTTAGCAAAATTTTCTATAAAGCGCCTATAATAACCAGCACAACCGATAAAGCTACGTACCTGTGTGGGTGTTTTGGGTATTCGGAAGTGCAATATTACCTTTATCTTAGCTAGATCCATCTGAATTCCAGCGGCTGAAAGTAAATGTCCTAAGACTATTCCTTCCTCCATCATCATCTGGCATTTTACTGTACTCAAAGAGACATGTGCCCGTTTACATCTTTCAAGAACTTTTCCAAGATTTTCTAGCCCTTCTTCGAATGAGTCCCCGTGTGGAGTAAAATCATCCATATAAATCTCAACACTGTCATCTACCAGATCAAAGACAATCCCTAAAATTTCCCTTTGGAATGTTGCAGGCGCATTGTAGAGACCAAATGGAAGGACTCGATATGCGAAAGTTCCCCAAGGGCATGTGAAAGTGGTTTTATCTTGATCCTCAGGAGCTATCTGGATCTAGTTGTACCCACTAAATCTGTCTAAGAAGGAGAATAACTTCTTACCAGCCAAAGTGTCCAAGACTTGATTAATGAATGGTAAAGGGAAATTTTCTTTCTCTGTTGCCTTATTTAATTCTCTGTAATCTACACATATCCGCCATTTAGTGTTTTTCTTGGGAACAATTACCAACAGGGAAACCCATTGGCTGTCTAAAATGGGGTAAATAAATCCTACATCCAACAACTTTTGAAGTTCTTCCTTGACAATGTTTTCAGAGCGGGGTTCATTATCCTCTGGGGCTGTCTCATAGGACGACAATCCTCTTTGATGTATATATGATGGGTACATAGATTGGTAGGAATCCCCTTCATGTTGGTATAGTCCCAGGCAAAGGCTTCTTTTTGTTTTCGGAGAACATCAAGAAGTTGTTTTGTCTGGGATTCTAACAGATTTGGATTAATATTTAGGGTCTTCCCTGGCTATATCTCTATAGAAATGTTGTCATGGGACATAGTTGTAGGCAGCTCTTCAAATCCATCCACTGTTTCAATATTTTCCTGTGTTTCATAGCTCAAGATAGATTCTAGAATTCGCTAATTCGAATCTAAAACAGAATAGGGGTCACTAGTGAAAGTGGTAATTGTGTCATTTTTTGTTTCTGTTTTCAGGTGAAGGGCCTATCCAATAATAAGAACTAGTCTTAATTCCTCATCCTTGATTCAGACTATTCCTTTGGTAAAGGTTTCTTACAACCAGATGGCTTCAATGATGGGCTAGGTTCTGCAGGAGGGTATAACACAAGTTTTTTAGTAACCTGCCCATTTGAGATAACCATATTCCCAAATGACACCCAATGTAAGCGTCTGCGGTTGCCAACCACGGTCTTCCTAGAATCAAGGGGTGGCCACCACCTAGGGATTACGTTTGCAGCCCTAGGAAATCCACAAGGTAATGCCATGAATCAACTGAGATTGCAATGTCTTCCAACTTCCCCACCGGTTTGATTGTAGATAGATCTGCCAGCTCTAACACAATAGGTGTATATTTTAGGTTTTGAAGACCCAATGTATGCATAGCTTTAGCAGTAATGACATTTATAGCAACACCCAAATCTACTAGCACATTTGGAATTTCCAGTCGATTAATTTGCATAGATAAAATTGTGTTCCGGGATCCCCATATTTCACAAGCATACTCTTTCCCATCATAAAATCTGATAGCCTTCCCATCACATGAATAGTGAGTGGGTCCCTTGATTTCTTTCTAGGATTTTTAGCACAATATTCCCTAAGAGATTTTGCATATATAGGTATGTCCCTCATAGCTTGTAACAAGGGGATCTTAACAAATAGATTTTGTAACTCCCCTAACAAGTCAAAGTCAGCTTGAGGGCTCTGTTTGCTCAAGGCCAATATTTCAGGATAAGGTGAGTCAAATCAGCGTCCTTGAGTAATTAGCAGTTGAAGAGATGTCTAATTTTCACTAGCTTGGTTCGATTTCTCTTCAAGTGTTTCTGGTTCTTTAACCTCACTACCAACTTGTTCAATAATAACAGGTGAGGGTTGAGCATCTACTACCCACCCAGATCTCAAATTCATCTCATAAAATTATGTGGTAGAGATGCTGCATGAAGTTAGGTGGAGGATGTTAGCTTGTTGAGCCCCTTTATTATCAGGATTCGGATTGGGTTGGATAGGAAGTTGAGGGTGAACGGGCTGATTACTAGGAGGTATATTAGAGGGAAATTGAAGTTGTTGTTGTGGCTTTAACTGGGAAAATTGTCCAAGAGGAAGGGTCCACGCCAGTTCAGAGCCCATGAAGCATTCGAACTAGTTTGAGGAGCACATTGCCACCAGGGTGGAAGCTGATATTGGGGCCACATAGGTGGATAATGCATGGACTAAGGACCCAGAAACATACCTTGATTTAGAGTTGGTGGCTGAGGTTTCCATGGCTTTTTGGATCCCATAAAATACAGTCGGTCCATTTCTTCACCTATCTCTTGAAAAACTGCGTTCAATCCTGGCAAGGAGGGGCATGAACTTGTTGCATGACTCAGCTCGCAGATTGCACATTCTTCTACAGAGTTCAATGGATGTTCTCTCTATGGATGCTTCTTTCTGCACTTCAGAAAAAATATAGCCATAGTCTTTTCCAATTCCATATGTTTATGTTTTACTTGCAATGTGTCCATCTGTGCAGACCGGGTACTCAAGATATCAGTCCTTACGTTATCGAGCAAGTTTTCAATTTCTACTTTTGTGACACCTCCACCAGATAATTTTGTTGAATGAATTCCTTGTTTATTCCATGCAACTCCCCTCGAGCATTGGATTCACAGCTCACAGATGGTATTAAATTCCTCTTTTGATATATATCCCTTTCCTACTATGTTTAACAACTCCAAAGAGTCTTCTCGAAAGGCTCGGAGAAGGATAATTTTCAAAATGTCCTTATCCAGGTTAGAATGACTTGATCTCTATAATGTGTACTTAAAAATTTCCACATAATCCTCCATGTTCTTATCTTCGTTCAACATGAACTTAAAAAGTTCTTCCTTAATATCTCGAGATTTGCAGTGATACTGATACTTCTCCAGGAAAGAGGTCTTCATCTCATCCCATGTGGAGATAATATTTCCTCCTAGACCCATAAACCATTGTAGGGTTGTCCCTTTTAGTGTAGCAGGGAAGATTTTCAGTTTCTGAGAATCAATTATATAGTCATATCCCCGACATACAATATCAAATTCAAATAGGAACGTGTCAGGATCTTCAGAATTCAACCCATGAAAGCTAGGTAAATTTGTCAAGGGAATGCGTTGGTGCACTAGTCCCAAGATCCCCAATTGGGAAGTTAATAGTAGTTGTTGTGGGTGCCATGAATATCCTCCAATAATCACTGGGGATTTCAGCAGTTTCTGCAGGGAATGATCAAGGGGGTCTTATCACAGAAGTTTGAGTTGCTTTAACAACACTCCCTTTATCCCGTGGTGATATGAATACCCCTACAACTTCTTCCTCCCTATCACAATGGCTTGATTTTTCAGATCCATTCTCTGCAACTTCTTCTCCCCTACTGGAATGGGTTGGTCCCTCAGATCTTCTTCTTGCAAATTCTTCTTCCTCTGTTACCAGCATTGATACTCATTCATCAGGTATACTGCTGCATAATTCTTTTGCTACTAGAAGGGTTTGTTGTTTTGAATCAACAGGAGGTACTATGGATAGCACTAGTTGTTCAACAAATTGTCCCTTTGATTTCATTCCAACCCCTGGTCTCACAGCAGGATAAGAAGATGCCTCTGATTCAGATTTTAGGATGATTTTCTAGATATAAATGTTCCTTCCAAAACCCTGTCCTCCTTTCCTCAGGGCTTTTCCTCTGCCCCTTTTATTCGAATCTATGTTCATGCAAGTTGGTGAGCGGGAAACATCTAAATTAAATTAATATGTTCAGGACCTGGAGTAGGGTGTCAAAATACCATTCCCTCCCCAGGACGAGAATCTAGACAAGAAAAGAATACACATAAAAGGAAATTTAAAGCTCGGGACCTGGAGCGGGGTGTCAAAGGACCATTCCCTCCTCAAGACGAGAGATTGGATTTTAATAACTCAATAAAAATTTAGAATAGCTAACCAAAGCAAGCAACTTGACCCAAAAACAATGAAAAGCAACAAAAATAAAAAAAAACTAAGCTCAAGACTTAGAGAAGGGTAGCACTTCCCTCCCTAAGATGAGAGATTGATCCTCTGGTCAATACAGATCATGTCTTGCACCTTGATAGCCTTCCCCGACAATGATGCCAAAATGTTGATGACCGAGTGTGAATGAAATATTCAACCTTTTTCCACATTAATTCATCAATTCAGGTGTGTATAATTTCAAGGTAACGTGCAAGGTATATGCAGAAAAAAGGTTACAATCTTACATCAGTCAAGGGTTCGTGACTAAGAAATCAAAGCATCGCTGTAACAGGAATTAGAAATAAATTGTTGAACTTAAAAAGGGATTCACAGCAATCAATAGAGATCTGTAACAACAATGAAAAATGAACACACAATAAATGAAACAACACACATAAAAGAAATATGCAGCACCTGCTCAGAAGAGCGGGTCCAACGCTCTAATAAGGGCTGCGTTAATTCACATCTAAGAAGAGAACAACAAAATTGCTTGTATTTGATTAATATGTAAAAGAGTTGTTACAATATATGTCTCTGTGCGGCTTAACTCTTCACACAGGAATAAAACCCTTTTTATACAAATACATGGGAATGATATATTTTCCAAAAGCTGGCAACTAATGCCCAAAATATATAACAATTCAGAACATAAACTAATTGCCCAGAGAGCGAGAACAGAAAAGATCCAAAATAGGCTTCAAAGAAGCTGTGAATTAGTTATGTTGTTATAGCATTGCCAAACAGCTACTGTGAATGTGGGACTATTGCTACAAGCTATGAAAACGATACCTATTCACCGGAATCTGCAGAAATAACAAGTTTTAGTAGTTCGCATAGGCAAAACCCTCGTGACTTTACTTCATCAATTAAATATTGTAAGAGACATTAGAAAGAAGGGTTAGATCATAAGTTTATCACAATAAATGCATATCAATTGGTGCAAAAGGATGAAAGGATGGGTGAAAATGTAAAGAAAAGATAAGAAGATTTGGTGCCCAACACTTGCTAGTTCTGTTCTGACTATAACTCCCATGGCTGAGAACTTTTGTCTCAATACTATTTGTTTGACAGGGTATGAGAGTTTTCGAGTAATGAGGATGAGAGTATGAATGATGGGAGTGTAAGTGGTAAGGGTATGAAGAAGTACGACAAAATCTAATCGTTGAGAGCATGAATGAGCATGATTTGGCTGATCGGATCAATAAAATCAGGATGTGGGTTGGAGCATAGGTATAATTATGAGGAGTGAAGGGCGAATTAAATCCAATTTAACTCGATACTATCAACTCTTAGTAATAATGATTTTGAATTTGGTAGTACGATGTCCATATAATTCATAAAATTAACATTTTTGATTCTTATTATCAAATTAAGTAATTGCATACCTTTGAATTATTTCTTTCTAACCTTTGGTTCCTATCGTTTGCATTGTCTTGAGGTACTTTGTAGTGGAGGGAGTCAATCAATCTTTCAATTATTCCATCAGGAATTTATGTCAAATTTGCTGCATAAATTTGTTAGAGCTACAGAGACTCAATAATTCTGTAGCAAGAGTGGGACATAAAGAAAATGGGTTTAGAACAGATGTGAGGAAAATTTAAGGTGTCAAAAATTGATTTTCGCCTTAGATTTTCTATATAAATATGCCAAGAATTGTTGGTTTTCAAATTTATACAATTTTTTTTCCCAGAACGATAATGACTTTTGGAGATCAAGTTGGAGAAGAAGGAAAATCTTTCTTCACTAACTTTAAATCAGTATTATCTTGCAAATATTTGATAAATTCTTCCTTGGTCAATGGTTTATGATAGATTCTTAGTCGATGACCATTCACAAGAAAAGTGATCCTTTCTTCATCAATAGTTTTGATCCTAACTACATCGTTGTCAAAGAATGTTTCAATATTGTAAGGCCCAAGCTGTAATTTCCATTGGAAATCTTTGAACTTTGAATCAAATAGTAATGCCCAATCTCCTAGCTGGAATTTTCTCTTTGATATATTTGTCATGCCATCTAGAGCTTTGTTGTTGAACTAGATTGGTTCTTTGGATTGCATCTTGTATTATCTCATCAAGTTCATTTAGTTGCTCTATTCGTTGTTTTTGTGCTTTTGAAATATCAAGACCCAATTTGACTATTGTCTTGAAAGTTTTGACTTGACAGTCAATAGGAAACAGGACTTGTTTTCCATAGATTAGCTCATAAGGAGCATGTCCTGTAGTATTTCTCCATGTGGTACGGTATGCCCATAAAGCTTATGTAAGCTTTTCTGCCCAATATCTACTATGCAAATGCACAATTTTGGTGAGAATTGCTTCACTGACTTTATTGGTGGACTCCACCTATCCATTTGCTTGAGGATGATATGGAGTAGACTTTCGATGTTTGATTTTGTATTCCTCCATTATCTTCTGTACCAACTTGGATGTGAATTGAGTACCTTGATTTGTTATAATTTCTCTTGGAACACCAAAACGAGTATAAATATCCTAAAAAAGAAATGAAACTACAACATTTTCAGTAGCATAAAGAAGTGCTTTAGCTTCTACCCATTTTGTAATATAATTAGTGCAAACAAGAATGTACCTTTTTTGTCTTGAAGGTGGATTGATTAGACCAACAAAATCCATAGCCCATTTTTCAAAAGGTTCAATAAGTACTTGAGGTTGTAGAGGCACCTCATCAGAAGGAACAAGTTTCCCCATTCTTTGACAACTATTACATCTCTTAACATACTCTCTGGCATCCTTAAAAGGGAAGGCCAATAGTGTCCTAAGATAAGGACTTTGTAAGAAGTTCTTTTATCAGTGAAGCATCCTCCACATGGCTCATCATGACAAGCTTTCAATATCTCCTGTACTTCATCTTCTCTCACACACCTTCAAATGATTAGATCTGGATCTGTTTTATACAATTCTTCATTTATCCATGAATAAGATGCACTAATTTGAATTGCCTTCCTTTTTTCTCGACACAAGTATGATGGTAATTTTCGTGTAGCCAAATAGTTAGCAATATCTGCAAGCCATGAAGATTTAGTAGATACCGCAAAAAGATATTCAGTAGGAAAATTATCTTCTACATGCATGTCATTGTTATCATTTTGAATCCTTGATAAAAAGTCAGCAACTATGTTTTGTTTTCCATATCGATCCAAAATAGTAATGCTAAACTCTTACAGCAACAACAACCATCTAGTGATTCTGCCATTAGTGATTGATTTATTCATTATCTAATTGCAGAAGGATTAGTATGTACAAAATTTTCATAGCCGGTAAATATAATGTCTGAATTTTTGATGGCATGAAAAACAGCTAAAATCTCCTTCTCTGTGACAATATAATTTACCTCTGCAGGAGTCAATTTTTTACGGGTGTAATAAATGTCATATGGAGTTAAGTATTTTTGTCGTGTACAACTCCTAAAGTTGTATCTGAAGCATTAGTCGAAATGTGAAAAGGTAATTTCCAATTTGGTCCTCTAAGAATGGATGCTTCATAGATTTTCTCTTTTAATGACTTAAAGGCCTTTTGGCAATTAGAATTCCAATTGAATTCACAATATTTTGTGAGTAGTTTGAAAAGTGGAGATGCAATTTTTGCAAATTCTTCTATAAATCTTCTATAATAATCAATGAAACCAAGAAAACTTCTAACATCTCATTGACAGGTCGAAATTGATAATTTAGAAATAAATTCTACTTTAGATGTGTCCACTCTAATTCCATTTCCTGAAATATGGTGTCCTAAAACAATTTCCTATGTAAACATCATAACAAAAAAATTCATGGTTTAATGAGAGATTTTCCTCTTTACATCTACTGAGAACTTTTTCCAAATTTTTAAGAGCTTCTTCAAAGGAGTTTCCATAAACTGTAAAATTGTTCATATATACTTCCACAAAATCATGAATTAGATTTAAAAAAATGGCTAATAATTCTCTTTGGAATGTCGCGGGGGCATTACATAATCCAAAGGGAAGTACTTGATAAGCATAAGTTCCTCATGGGCAGGTAAAGGTGGTTTTATCTTGGTCTTATGGGGCTACTTGGATTTGGTTATACCCACTAAAACCATCTAAAAATGAAAAATATTTATTTCCTGCAAATGTATCTAAAACTTGATCTATGAAAGGAAGTGGAAAGTGATATTTTAAAGTGGCTTTATTCAATTCCCTATAGTCAACACACACTCTCCATTTTCCATTACTTTTAGGAACAATTACTAAGGGTGAAACCCATTGACTGTCTGATATTGGATAGATGAAATTGACATTCAACGATTTTTTTGTAGTTCTTTCTTAACAATCTCCCTTAGATTTGGATTCATTCTTCTTTGAGTTTGTTGAACTGGTTTGGTATTTTTTTCAATGTAGATATGATGTTTACAAGTACTAGGATCAATTCACTTCATGTCAGTATATTCCCATGCATAATAAGATGAATGTTCTTGTAACATCTTGATTAGTTCTTTCTTTTGAAATTCTTCCAAATTATTGTTGATATTCAAAGTTTTTCTTGGAAATATTTCAATTGTAGAATTTCCAATTTTTTCCATAGAGTGCAAGGATAGTTGACGAGATGATAAATATTCAATACTACATTACTCTTGAAAACTCTGACTAGATTCATAATATGATGAAGATTCATTATTTTCCATTAAATTTAAAATTTGATCTAATTATGAAGTAGTAAAGATTGGTCTTATATCAAATTCATCATTTATCCATTCTTCATTTTCAACCTCTACTGTTGTTTTTAGTGGTGGATATAGTGTGAATTTATTTGTTGTACTCCCATCAGAAATGAACATATCGCTAGATCTACAACTTATGAAAGCATCAGTTGTAGCTAGCCATGGTCTTCCTAGGATCAATGGATGTCCTCCTAAGTTATTCTTAGGTGTTAAAATCATAAAATCAACAGGGTATTCCCAAGAATCTAAGGATACATATATGTCTTCTAATACACCATTGGGTTTTATTACAGATCTATCTGCCAATTGTAATAGTGTAGGTGTATATTGAAGATTATAAAGTTTTAATTGATTCATAGTTTGTTTACTCATGATATTTATGGCTGCTCCTAGATCAATCAATGTATTTGAGATCTCTACACCATTGATGTGTGTTCTCACAATGGGACTTCCTGGATCAAAATATTTTTGAATTGTTGTGTTACCCATCATGATATTTGCAATTTTTCCAACAAGTTGGATTCTTTTGATTTCTTTTCTCTTTCTTCTAGGTCTTTTTATGCTCAAGTCTCTAATTGGTAATCCGAAAATTATTATTTCCTTTGTTGTAGTGTTTTCTTCTCAAACAAGTACAAAAAGGATCCACTTAAGATTGTGGATGACAAACAATCTCAACAATACAAATGATTGCTAAACATTGTTGATCTATAGTAGCTAATAGAAACAAAACCTGCCAAAATTCTGATCTATGCCATAATCTTAGTTAAACAACAAAAAGAAAGAGTAATAACTCCAATCATCCAATGGAAACAAGATATACAAAGAATAGTTTTTATTATAACACATGTGAAGGGAAAAAATAAACGTTACCAATCCCCCTCTATGGGATGGGTTCTTGGCTATCCTCAAACGTCTTTAGCTTGTGTAGAGTCTCTCTCCTCTATAATGTGTAAACCCAACAAAAATATGGTGTGCGGAAATGAAAATAATCAGAGTTACAACAGTGAGTGCAACAATGAAAATAATCAAAAGTGAATAATGAATAAAAAAACCCTTCTATTTATAACAAAATATTGAATTATCCTTGAATAATGAGCAATAATAAAATATTATTGATCCCATTCTTGGAATAACCACTTGGAATATTTTATTATGTTTGGTTAGGAGGGAAAAAGTATTTAAAATTATATTTATAAATAATAAATAAATAAATGATTTATTTATCATCTCAAGAAATTGGTTAAAGAATAATAAATAAATAAGGATTATTTTAATTCTCTAAGGGTTTAGTCAAATTTGACAAAGAATAATAATTAATTAGTGATTAATTAATGATTTATCTGTTTATTTTTCATAATTGGGTCAAATATGACAACGAATAATAATTGAACAATAATTTAATTAATTATTCATAGAAGACAATCAAATAAATAATGATTTATTTAATTATTCATCTTGGGTTCAACTATAAATTACTTGACAAAGGTGGTTTATTAAGTAATTTATCACAATGAAAGAAATTTTACTATGGTAAAAATGGCTTTACACGTTGTACTTCGATCCATCTAGTAAATTAGGCTAGATAATCATTTTTTTGGTGATAACAGGTTGCCCCCCAATGTACGAGTGTTAAGAGAAAAACGTATGACCGAAGTACCTTTTAAAGACACAATCAATAGGCAACACAGGGGAGTCAGAGAGAGAGAGAGAGAGAGAGAGAGAGAGAGAGAGAGAGAGAGACTAATAAAGATGAATCGAAATAGGATAGGAATAGAGGGGGCAAGACTAATGCACGCCTTCTTTTATGTTGTGGTATCAGACCTCACTGAGGCAGGGGAGGCATACCCATACCCGCCAAGATAACTTGGTACAAAAATAATGGTTTTCCCAGGAATATAAAACTGAGAAATGAAGTACATGTTGAATGGTACATGACATGATGGCATAACAGAGCTAGAAAATAATACAATATGTCCCATGTACATAATGAAACTAGAAAAGCATGAGCTAGGAATGAATACAATAATATCTGAGTACATGAGATACAAAGGCCCTTCCCTAAAACAATGGGTGGGAGGGACGGTAAAACAACCAGAGAAGCTCTGTTGAATAGGGAAGAGCTCTGCAAAACTGAATGGATCATCTGAAGGAGACATGAATTCTATGAACACTATGATCGGCAGGAATCGAACCCATCAAATCTGCAGAACTGCATCTAAGGGTGTAGCATAATAGGAATGCATCTAGCGATGTGGGGGGCTACCTGAAGGGCCACCCCCTCATGAGGTCTGAAACATATCACAGAAAGCCAGGAATCACTGGCATAATCTGCTGCATCACTGTACCATCAAGTGTATGAATCACAAACATGAAACGACCAAGTCAAAGGAAAATAATGAGTCCCATTGATTGATCCGAGATGTCGAACAAGAATGGAAGCTTGAACCAAGAAACACTGCCCTCTAGGTCATTCTTCTGGAATAAATGAGTTGATGTCAATAGAATAGGGCACGTGATAGATGAGGTAATGAGGATCCTCAACTAAGGCACGAGGGGAAATAGTAATGTGACTAATGGACTGACGCCAGGGATAATGGGGAAAGAGGTACTAAGGGAAAAATAGGCGACATCCCTTGTTAGAGAATAAAGTGCATGGTTGACCTGGAAGAAACTGACTCAACTCCAGAGGGGATGGGGACAGTATGACTGGAGGCCAAAATGAGAAACACAGGATGAACGATATGCAAAAATGGATGGAATACTGTGACATGATAGAATGGGACATGAAACAGACTCCCTGGATGCAAGGGTGGCTCATCATGGATGCTTTGAACAATGTGTTAACAAGGTTAACCCTCTCTACAGATAGAAATGATCCCTCTAGCCCAATGAGTGGGTCTATCAATTGAAGGGACAATCAACTAGACATCTTCCTAGATTATGATTGAAAAATAGAACAAAAGAGAAGGCCTACCTTGCTCTGATGCTAATCTGATTTCCTTTGTTGAGATCCTTGAATTGCTTGTGTCAATGTCTTATTCTTGCTTCTTTCAATGCTTATGTATCTACACAAATAGCCAAGAGACAATAAAGCATGCCAAAACCGACAGCAAATCCAATAATAATCTATTTAACTGATCAAGGAATGCCAAACCATTACATACATGAACATACATATTTTGGAAAGATGAACTAGAATTGTATTATTATTTAAAGAATAATGGGGAATATTACAACCATAGCCTTGATGTTGAAAGTCTCTCCTTGAGTGGTAATCCAAGTCCAAGCCAAGAAACTCTCCAACACTCCTTCTCCAAGTCTAATGAATAACCTCTAAGGACAATCTCAGCATAGGGGTGCAAATGGACGTAGATCAATAATTTGGGAATGGTAGAGGGGAAATTTATAGGTTGGGAGAGGGAATTGGACCTCCTCAAAAGATAAGATTAGGCCCACATATTAAGGAGGTAGCTCATATGGATGAGACCAAGAGGTCAAATTAGGAGGATTTGACCTCATGTATGTGAAACTAGCTCTAGCTTGTCACTCTAGAAGCTTCTAGATCACGAAGCTTCTCATCCTCTTTGGGAAAAATTCCTTTTTGAGACCATCACGAGTATGAGAGAGAAAAAAACCATGACATCGGTGGCTTAACAAGGTGCAATAGATGATTATCGCGGTTTTGAGCTTCATAAGGGCGATGATCTTCATTTTAGGGTTTCATGAGCCATTTCTTGAGGGAAAACTTCAGATATTTTCCAAGAAAAGTTAAAGGAGGGATTTGAGATGTATACATTGATGAGTATACTATATAATGATCATGTTTCAGGCACTTCATGGTATGTCACAGGGAAGTGCAGGAGGCGTGACAAAATACTGTGTAATAGATGCCCCCTAAAGCATGAAGGTAGAATGAGGAGCGATGGCTGAAATGCTTTACGAGATTTTGGCAAGGACAAGGACACACACTATCAGGGAACCTGAAAATCAAGGATGAATATACATATACATATTTGAGATTAAGATATGAATCCACGACATGGGCACAACCATCTGGATGATGAAGACTATATAAAAAGATCCATGGTATGGGTGCAACCATCTAGATAACAAGGATCAGTATAAATATTAAGTCTCACGGTATGGTCACAACCATCCATATAGTAGAAACATGTGTAAAATCATGAATAACATAACACTCCATGCATCTTGAGCCATAATAGACAAGACTCAGGGTCTTGCGCTTCATCCTGATCCAATTAATATACGAATCCTAGCATGCGAATAAATGTGTTGAAGTCAAACATTCTAGAAAACCACCCGATTACTAGTCAATGATGGGGATCGTTAACAGGTATGAGAGAAACCACCAATAATGACAATGGCCCTCAAGGTAAAATAATACAATTCGTGATGAGATCGAACACTCATGGAATCACTTGATCGAAAGCCAATAATGAAGACGTATTGTCGGATGCGAAGAACTGACCATTAAGGAATGCCAGCTCTAAAGTACTGAAAGGGATTTCCTAAGTCATCTTCCTGAATAGTGAGCTGAAGTTGATAGGAAGTGACCTATCGAACGAGGGCAATGATGAATCCCCCATCATCGACACGAAACAAGGAATAAAGTGGAATGATATTCAAGAGTATAGGAATGACTCAAATAATGTATAGGTAAATAACTACAGATTGGAATTCTCTTGAATATATTGGCGACACGACTCTGGAGTGTGGAAACATCTGACTCAACACAAGACTAAAGGTTAGGATGACAGTGTGGAATATTCAAGTGAGAGGAAAGATGGGTCACCCAAACTCGGGAGGATAAGTGACTAAGTGAGGATATCCCAAACCTAAGACAAGAGAAAAATAGTGTCATGTTCAAGAGCGCCATGTTGCCTATACAAAGAATGTACCTCAAATTGAGTCATTATGCAGGAGGCATGACAAAATACTGTGTAATAGATGCCCCCTAAAGGATGAAGGTAGAACGAGGAGTGATCGCTGAAATGCTTTATGAGCTTTTGGCAAGGACAAGAACACACACTATCAAGAGACCTGCAAATCAAGGATGCATATACATATACATATTTGAGATTAAGAAATGAATCCACGGGATGGACGCAACCATCTGTATGATGAATACTATATAAAAAGATCCATGGTATGGGTGTAGCCATCCAGATAAAAAGGATCAGTTAAATATTAAGTCTCACGGTATGGTCACAGCCATATGTATAGTAGAAACATGTGTACAATCATGAATAACATAAAAATCCGTGCAGCCCGAGCCATAATAGATATGACTCAAGGTGTTACACTCTATCCTGACCTGATTAATATACGAATACTAGCATGTGATTAAACATATTGAAATCGAACATGCTAGAAAACCACCTGATTACTGGTTAATGATGTGGACTGTTAACATGTAGGAGAGAAACCACCAATAATGACAATGGCCCTCAAGGTATAACAGTATAATCCGTGAATGTGATAATGAAGTTGAGGTCGAACACTCGTGGAATCAACCGATCAAAATCCAATAATGAAGACCTGTTGTCGGATGTGAAGAACTAACCATTAAGGCATGCCAGCTCTAAGGTACTGAAAGGGAGTTCCTAAGTCATCTTCTTGGATAGTGAGCTGAAGTCGATAGGAAGTGACCCATCGAAGGAGGGCAATGATGAATCCCCCATCATTGACATGAAACAAGGAGTAAAGTGGAATGATATTCAGGACTGTAGCAATGACTCAAACAATGTATAGGTAAATAACTACAGATTCGAATTCTCTTGAACATATTAGCGACACGACTCTGGAGTGTGGCGGCATCTTACTCAACATGAGACTAAAGATCATGATGAAAGTGTGTTATAGTCAAATGAGAGGCAATATGGATCACACAAACCTGGGAGGAAAAGTGACTAAGTAACGATATTCCAAACCTGACACGAGAGCAGAAGAGTGACATGTTCAAGAGTGACATGCTGTCTATACAAAGGATGTCTCATCTTCATTTTCCCCTGCTATTTCTAGTGAGTACCACAATTATTTTTATCACAAGCTTGAAGGGGATATCATATTCTTGTTATATAAGTTCATTCTTCGAATGAATCCATCCTAGTAAGTTTTACGAGCCCTAGGAAGGAGAAAGTCGAGCCTTTTGTCGTAAAATTTTAACAAGCCCGACGTAAGAATAACTCGGTATATTTTTCATGTTCAGAGAGTTTGAAAAAGAAATGAAAAATAAAACTCCATCATGTCCCTTTTCGTAATTTGTCCCTCGAACCCGAAAAGGTAGAAAGCAATATCCGGGGGAACCTCCTAGCCATCTTTGACTAAGGTGTTCCTTTTTCATACACTAGTCTATCTCAATCTAGAAAAAGGTTAAACTTATACTGAGTAGACATCATTTCATTTAATTTTACAAGTTCGAAACGACAAGTACTCGGCAATCTTTTCATATTTTTGGAGTCTAAAAAGAGCTGAAAGGGGACTCCACATGAAGGAACGAGTGGTATAAAAGTATAGCAACTAGTTCTGGAATGAGGGAACTGCTATAAACATGTAAAGGTCAAGAGGTGTGCTAATAAGACCACTCATCGCAAATGTTCCTCAGGCAAGGGTAAAACAACCAAGTGAAATCATATGATTGACCAAAGAGATGGTGATGATGGAAATGAAAAAACCAAATCTCATCTGGAAAAAATTGGCTGATAAAAATAATAATCACGAGATGTAATGGGAATGGTTTCATTTTTACACAAGCTTGAAATGGAAACAAACTATGCTTGAATTTGGTTTCATTTTTACACAAGCTTGAAACAAAGATAAACTATGCTTGAGATAATTTTGCATGCCCCTAGAATAATGACTCAATTTGAGGTACATGCCCTCCAAGCTTCAGTTCATTCACCTAAGTAAACTGCTGGTTACTAACAGGTGGATGGAATGAAAGTTTACTTATGAGATCAAGTGAAAGACTTGACTAGGATTTTACAAGGTCTAATCAAATACTTGAATTGGAAGGGGATTTGTTTCATTTTTTAACAAGCTTGACACAGGAAAACGAACCATGCTCATAAACTATTTCATTTTTTAATGAGGTTGACATACTAAAATAACTATCCTTATAATCCTTTGTTTCATTTTTTAATGAGCTTGACATAAGACAAGGAACTCTGCTCCATCCCTTGTGTCATTTTTTAATGAGCTTGACACAAGACAAGGAACTTTGCTCCATCCCTTTGATCATAGATTGTAGTATACCTAGGCAGGATAGTATCGGGTATAGAGGGAGGTGCCCAAGGGAATAATGTAATAATGGGATGGGCCATAGTAATAAATAAAGTGGTTGGCAATAATCTAATAAGCCCATGGTATTAGATAGAGGGAACCATGGTAATGACCCATGGTATTGTATGTATAAGGCCTATATAGAGGCTAGAGACTCCCCATGAAGAGATGTCAAGGAATATTGTATGGACAAGCATATGGCTTGTGGAGTGTTCTCCTTCCGTAATGTAGGATACCTAGGGGGGATAGTATGGGGTATAGAGGGAGGTACCCAAGGGAATAATGTAATAATGGGATGGAACATAGTAATGAATAAAGTGGATAGCAACAATGTAATAATCCCATGGTATTAGATAGATGGTATTGAGGGAACCATGGTAATGACCCATAGTATTGTATGTATAAGATCTATATAAAGGCTAGAGACTCCCCATGAAGAGATGTCAAGGAATACTGTATGGACAATCATATGGCTTGTGGAGTGTTCTATTTCCCTAAGGAGTGGATGTATGGTGTTTCCCTACCTTAAGGGTTTGATCAATAAAGAAGAATTTTCTATATTTTAGATCTTGCTTTCTTTGGCAAAGCAGATTTTTATTTTTTATTTTTGTAAGAACTTTTTTGGGCAGCGAGTTTTTAGATCAGATCTGTACATTTTGGTGCAAAATTTGTAGAATATAATTTCAGATCTGGATTTCTCACAAAAAAATACCTAATTTGAAAAAAAATGGAGCGATTCGGAGTCCGGATGAGGGAGATATCGTTGATTTAAAATCAACTCTCTTTTCATAAATTTTTGTGACGACGGAACAATTGCAGCGCGAATTTGAAATTCTAGTGCCTGAATTGGGATTTATATTACACGGGAAGATACATAATGGTTGTTCCATTTCCAAAAATAGGTCATAATAGGGATTCTGAGCAATATTGACTGAATTGTGGCCACTATAAATTTTCGCCAAGTAAGTGATTTTTTTCAAAACCCTCTTCATGGCTTCTAGCAAACAATTTTTTACAAGGAAAGATAATGGTTCAACTATTGAAGAATTCATAAAAAAAGCTTAAGAAAAACCATCAAAAATCCTGGAGAAGTTTCTTATGGCTTAATTTGAAAGAAGAGGTTGCCACATGGTGGTACTCACTTCGCACCAGAAGTTCGATTTTTTAGAGGAAGAAATTGAAAAACTCCTTGTGGACAAATGGTCTCATGCTAGAAAACAAGATAATGAGAAACATGTGGGGTTATTTTCTACTGGTATCTGCTTATTATAGGTTCATGGATATATTCAGAAGGAGAAGATAGTTGTGTCTATAAATCCTAGTTGAAAGTATAATTTTATTAATGCTCATTTGGCTAAAATATTGCAAATTCCAGCTAAATAGATGGAGCACACACAAGTTGATAATGAGTAGGTGAAAGTTTTTAAAGATCTGAAGATTTCTCTAGACAAGTATGTATTGCATTCTGATTTTTATGCTTCAGATATGGCTAATGTGGATGTTGTTTTTGGATACCCTTGGATGGAATCTGTTGGTACTATTAATATTAATGTGTAGAAGAAATTCCTAAAGCTCTGGTATAAAAAGAATAAAATTACATTACAAGATATTTCCATCAATAAACAGGTAGAGTCCAAGGAGGCTAAAGCAGAAGATGTTCAAGGGACTGACACATTAGATGATGAGCCCTTCATGGTCGAAAACCAAACACAAACATCAAACAAGGTACAAGAAAAATAGGTAGAGTCCAAGGAGACTAAAGAAGAAAATGTTACAGGTATGGAATCCGTGGTTGAAGTAATATTGGAAGATAAGGAACAACAACATATGCCACAACATGTACCAGATACCAATCAGACCCCATTAGATGGTGAATTCAAGAAATATACACCGTTGGTTAAAACTTCAGCATATCACCACCCACATCACCCCGAAAGAAAACAACCAACACGATGGAAACAAATTAGCCACAAGGACAAAAACCCCCACATGACAGATAGAGAGGGGTGACGATCCACCTACTACACATCAACATCGAAGAGCTGCCACGGTCAACTTCCATCTCAAGTGAGTGAGGCACCAGCTAGATCAAGGGTTCACTTTTCTCTTGGATGTCTAGATGCATGTGCATGGTACCAGTGGACTAATATTTTGAGTAGATCTTATTATTTGTGTTCTTCTTATGTTTCGGGGACGAAAAGGAATGTAGTATACCTAGGGGGGATAGTATGAGGTACAGAGGGAGGTACCCAAGGGAATAATGTAATAATGGGATGGGCCATAGTAATAAATAAAGTGGTTAGGAATAATGTAATAAGCCCATGGTATTGGATAGATGGTATTGAGAGAACCATGGTAATGACCCATGGAATTGTATGTATAAGGCCTATATAGAGGCTAGAGAATCCCCATGAAAAGATGTCAAGGAATATTGTATGGACAAACATATGGCTTGTGGAGTGTTCTCCTTCCCTAAGGAGTGAATGTATGGTGTTGCCCTACCTTAAGGCTTTGATCAATAAAGAAGCATTTTCATATTTCAGATCTTGCTTTCTTGGGCAAAGCAGAGTTTTTATTTTTTATTTTTGTAGGAACTTTTTGGGGCAGAGATATTTCAGATCATATATGTATGTCTGGTGCAAAATTTGTAGAATCTAATTTCAGATCTTGATTTTTCACGAAAAATACCTAATTTGAAAAAATAGTTGGCCGAATCGGAGTCCGAATGAGGGAGATATCATTGATTTAAAAATCAGTTGTGTTGTAGACATTTTTCAGGGTGGAGAGTTTGCAGATCAGATTTGTGTGATCTGGTGAAAATTTTGCAGAAACTAATTATAGATCTTGGTTCTTTGCAAACAAATACCCAATTTCAAAAAAAATATCAGCCGAATCAAAGTCCGGATGAGGTAGATATCGCTGATTTAAAATCAGCTATTTTTTTCAGAAATTTTTGTGATGACGGGACAATTGCAGCGCGAATCTAAAATTCCAGTGCCTGGATCAGGATTTCTATCACATGGGAAGATACATAATGGTTGTTCCATTTCTATAAATAGGTCATAATAGGGATTTTGAACAATATTGACTAAACTATGGCCACTTTAAATTTTCGCCAAGTGATTTTTTTCAAAACCCTCTTCATGGCTTCAAGCAAACAATTTTTTATAGGGAAAGACAATGGTCCGACTATTGAAGAATTCATAAAAAAATCTTAAGGAAAACCATCAGAAATCTTGGAGAAGTTTCCTATGGCTTAATTGTAAAGAAGAGGCTACCACATGGTGGTACTCACTTGGCACCCAGGAGTTCGAATTTTTAGATGAAGAAATTGAAAAACTCCTTGTGGACAAATGGTCTCATGCTAGAAAACAAGATAATGAGAAACATGTGGGGTTATTTTCTACTGGTATCTACTTATTATAGGTTCATGGATATATTCAAAAGGAGAAGATAGTCGTGTCTATAAATCCTAGTTGCAAGTATAATTTTATTAATATTCATTTGGCTAAAAGTTTGCAAATTCCAGCTAAACAGATGGAGCACACACAAGTTAATAATGAGCAGGTGCAAGTTTTTATAGATCTGAGGATTTCTCTAGACAAGTATGTATTGCATTATGATTTTTATGCTTCATATATGGCTAATTTGGATGTTGTTTTGGGATACCCTTGGATGGAATCAGTTGGTACTATCAATATTAATGTGCAGAAGAAATTCCTGAAGCTCTGGTATAAAAAGAAGAAAATTACATTACAGGATATTTCCATCAATAAACAGGTAGAATCGAAGGAGGATGAAGCAGAAGATGTTCAAGGGACTGACACATCAGATGATGAGCCCTTGATGGTCGAAAACCAAACAAAAACATCAAACGAGGTACAAGAAAAATAGGTAGAGTCTAAGGAGACTGAAGCAAAAAATGTTACAGGTACATAATCTATGGTTGAAGTAATATTGGAAGATAAGAAACAACAATAGATGCCACAACATGTACCAGATACCAATCAAACCCCATTAGATGGTGAATTAAAGAAAGATACACCGTTGGTTAAAACTTCAACATATCACCACCCATATCACCCTGCAAGAAAAAAACCAAAATTATGGCAACAAATTAGCCACAAGGACAACAATCCCCACATGAGATATAGAGAGGGGCGATGATCCACCTCCTACACATCAACATAGAAGAGTCGCTAGGGTCAACTTCAATCTCAAGCGAGCGAGGCACCAGCTAGATCAAGGGTTCACCTTTTTCTCAGATGGCTAGATGCACGTGCATGGTACTAGTGGACTACTCTTTTGAGTAGATCTTATTATTTGTGTTCTTCTTATGTTTCGAGGAAGAAACATGTTTAAGGGGGGTGGAATGTAGTATACTTAAGGGGGGATAGTATGGGGTACAAAGGGAGGTACCCAAGGGAATAATGTAATAATGGGATGGGCCATAGTAATAAATAAAGTGGTTAGCAATAATGTAATAAGCCCATGGTATTAGATAGATGGTATTGACGGAACCATGGTAATGACCCATGGTATTGTATGTATAAGGCCTATATAGAGGCTAGAGACTCCCCATGAAGAGATGTCAAGGAATATTGTATGGACAAGCATGTGGCTTGTGAAGTGTTTTCCTTCCCTAAGGAGTGAATGTATGGTGTTTCCCTACCTTAAGGGTTTGATCAATAAAGAAGCATTTTCATATTTCAGATCTTGTTATTTTTGGGTATATTTGTATTTTCATATATTTTCAAGTCAGATCTATAACATAGACCAAAAGAGGTCATGGCTTTGAAGACATTCCCATCAAATGGGAGAACAACACTCTAGAATGGATACATGTCCAGGGATCTAATGGAAAAATCGGGCTCCAGTGCCCCCATTACATGGCATCCTACATCACCTACTAGATCATCAGTAGATGTGGGCATGGAACAGGTGGCCACATAATTAACATGTGACAGGAGTGATACCACTTACATATAAGAACCATCTAGGGATGATGGTTGAGTGGGAGATGATTTAGGACCAATTAATGTAAGTTGATCAATGATCGAAATGTTTCCTTCATGCGGGAAACACATCACTCGAAAGAGGGAAGATATAAGAGCTCCCATGACATAAACATAGTCACAGCCAAGGAGTAGATTAAAATCCAACGGGTCTTGGACAACCATCACATATATATAAATAGTCTTTCCTCCCAAAGTAATAGGTAACTTAAGAAGGATCCTTAACAGTTGACTAGTCCCTCTGTTAAAAGTTAACAAATTCTAGGTGACAGGGATAAGCGAGGAGAACCTAAAGCTTGCCAAGTAGTTGAGGACATAATACTAACAGATGTACCCTCATCTATGACTGTGCTAGGTACGACCATATGGTAAGCCTGTACTGTAATCTGAAAAGGCACTTAAGAGGAAAGGCAATATCCTGCTAGTTGACTCCAATCAAAATAAGTGACTAAACTACTTGGAGGAGGTGTCGTAGGAACATGAGATTTGACTTCTTTCTCGATGGGAACATGAAAAATTCTCTCATGCACCTTGGGAATAGGAGGATTTACCTCTAGTTCATTTGAAATTGAAGAAACCAGAATAACCTGAGCAATATGAGGTTCTCTACCAGAACGCTGTAGTTAACTGAAGGTGGAACCAAGTCTACTGGTTTCTCAACCAACGGTTGGCCGAGAACAGACTCACGAGACTCACTTTCAGAGAGAGGGTGGTTGACCAAAGATGCATTTCTATCAATCACAGGATCAACTAGTAGAGGATCACGGGAAAGCTTTTGATACACAATCGAAAGATGAGGTTGAAAAGTTGTAAGGTTTTCCAACTCTTTGGAAGCTTCATCCTAAGAGGACAAAGGTGAATGAGATGATTACCTTCACACAACTTACAAGGAAATTTAACTATTCCCCTTTTCACATGAGCTTTATTGTTACTAGTTGAGGTTTTTTCACTAGCATGATTGTTAGCAGTTGACGACAAAGGTCGATGCAAACCTATGGACCACACTTCTAAGATCTTAGGAATACCAGGACATTTTCGAAGAATGTGGTGACCCTTACATAACATTCAAGGGAATGTTACTTTCCGAGGCTGGTTGGAAGATTTTTATTCATCAGTTGCATCAGTAGCAATGATTGGTTGGTTTCCCCCTTGTTTATTTTTCTTCTTCTTCTTCATTCCATTCTTCTTCATCTTAGCTTCTTGGTTACTAGAATCTAGACTTTCACCAAGAGAAGAGGAAGAGCAAGGTGGAGAAATAGGTGAAGAAGGCGAGGGGTCAACTTTAGGATCAACATGAGTTTGATATTGTTCAGGTGGAAGATAATTCAGTCGAAAAGCAGTTTGGACACTCGGAACCACTGAGGTTGAAAATAACCAAACTGGTAGACCAATGGTCAATCTAGGAAGGGACAACTTCACCATATAGGGAGCACCAGTATTTCCAAAAGAAGGAAAAGGAATAGGATTCCCATCATAGGGGTTTCCTTGACTAGAAGACTCAGGAAATGTTTCCATTGGTATCAACCTAAGATCTACTAAGGAGTCTTTCCACAGAAAGGATGTTGTTCTGCAATAAATTAATTTTAGAATTTGAAACAAAAACTTGGCCTTTTCCTATTTTAAGAGTTGAGAAAAGGACAAAAAGCTGACTCTAGTCGCTTTCGTTGGTTTAGCGAGCTCAGAAGGACAAGTTGCTCGATGATCTCTTCAAATTTAAAGAGTCAGAAAAGATCAAATGACTGCTCAAATGAATCTAGGTAAAAGGAGTACCAAGTAACTGTGAACTACGATATACACCTCAGCCAAAAAATTGACCAAGGACTTGATGTACGTGCAGGCAATCTCCCCAAATGTTGTGTTCAATGTATCACGTTTACAGGGAGGAAAACTCAGCTTCCTATGGATAAAGGATTGCAACCTAGAGGGGTCTCGCTTTATATACGTGACGGTACATGGAGCACAAGTCCTTGCTAGCACTATCTAATGTCAAAGCTAACAATAACTGCTAAGTTTTAAAGACGTCGGAACATGTCTCTAACCTAGACCACTAGATATGATCGTTAATGTTTTAATGCCCCTTAGGTTAATTGATAGATTTTAAACTTAATCTTGTAATTATGTCTCAACTGCAAGGCCTTAACGATGTTTCTTCTTCCTAAAATTCAAACGAGATGATGAAATGAAATCTTTGAATTCGGTGAAGGCTAGCTATGTAGGGAAGAAAATCACTCAAATCATGCATCAAACCAAATGAAATATGCATCTATGACCATATTCAAACACTAAATACAAAATATGAAATCTAATATTTCACATGATAAGAAAATGCAATGCCAAAACAAATCTTAAAGCAAAATTTCCTTAAGATGTAATGATGATTTTTCTCTTTTTCAAAATGCAACAAACATAATCTAGTTTAAAGGGAAATAGAATGCAAGTAAACCAAGACGTATGAAAATCACTTTCACGTCAATGATTCGAATGAAATGCAAAATGTTCTGAACACTATGAAAAGAATAGCACTTTCACTTTCAATTCGAAACATAAAAAACTTCAAAGAAAACACTTTCTTTTGATTCCAATGAAATCACTGAATTGTAATCTATCATTCATCAAATGAAGCTTAAGAAAATTTCATTATATCCTCTGATGAAAACAACTTAAGTCACAAGAACCAAAAGTAATATGCAAGCACGTCTGAACACACAAATACTTTTTAACGTAGGAAATCAATCTCTAATCTCTGATCAGAAGACCAATGAGTGTACTAAGGTTGACCTAGAAGACCTAGAACCCTAAAAGGCTAACCAAACTTCAAGAAAACTCAAGCCAGGTCAAAATTAAATTGCAAACAGACACTTGGAGAGTCAATGAGAAATACACTGGTAAATCACAAGGAAAAGACAATTGAAATTGAAAATCAAAGAGAATACCTAAATTTCTAAGTTTTCTTCAATCATCACACTTGTCAGCAATAAAGTAGTGATCATCACTACTATAACTAAAAAACCTACGATATCATTGCAATTGTCGGGTTCATATTGGCGATGGTTGAGGAAAAGGACCAAGAAATCTAAAATTTTAAAAAACAGCTCAAGTTAAAAATCTTCAGACATCTACTAGGGAATGACACTGACTGCAACCAAGCAATGAAGTCTAAAAATCAATGGTTGACCAAACTCGTCAAAAGACAAGGTGAAGTAAAGGAAGGAAAGGGTCATAGGCTCCCCAATGGAGTTACCATTTTGTTGACAAGGTTAATCCTCTCTGTAAACATAGACGATCCCTATAGCCCAATGAGTGGGTCTAGCAAGTAAAGGGACAATCAAATAGACATCTTCCTAGGTTATGATTGAAAAATAGAACAAGAGAGAAGGCCTACCTTGCTCTGATGCTAATCTAATTTCCTTTCTTGAGATCCTCGAACTGCTTGTGCAAGATCTTGTTCCTGATTCTTTCAACGCTTATGTACTTGCACAAACAACCAAGAGATAGAAAAGCATGCCAAAACCAATAGCAAATCCAATAATAATCTATTTAGCTTATCAATGAATGCCAAACCAACATATATGAACATGTATATTTTGGGAAGATGAACCAATAATTGTATTATTATTTAAAGAATACAGGGGAAACTTACAACCATAGCCTTGATTTTGAAAGTATCTCCTTGAGTGGTAATCCAAATCCAAGCCACGAAACTCTCCAACACTCCTTCTCCAAGTCTAATGAATAACCTCTAAGCACAAGCTTAGCATAGGGGTGAAAATGGACATAGATCAACCATTTGGGAATTGTAGAGGGGAAAATTATAGGCAGGCAGAGGGAATTAGACCTCCTCCAAAGATAGGAATAGGCCCACATCTTAAGGAGGTAGCTCATAGGGATGAGACCAAGAGGTCAAATTAAGAGGATTTGACCTCATCTATGCGAAACCACCTCTAACTCATTGCTCTCGAAGCTTCTAGATCACGAAGCTTCACATGCTCTTTGGGAAAACTTCCTTTTTTAGACCATCATGAGTATGAGAGAGAATAAAGCGATGCCATCGCTGGCTTAACAAGGTGCAACAAACAATCATCATGATTTTGAGTTTCATAAGGGTGATGATCTTCATTTTAGGGTTTCATGAGCCATTTCTTCAGGGAAAGCTCCAGATATTTCCAAGCAAAGTTAAAGGAGGAATCTAAGTTGTATACATTGATGAGTATACTTTATAATTATCATGTTTTGAGAACTTCAGGGTATGTCATAGGGAAGCGCAGGAGGCGTGGAAAAATACTATGTAACAGATGCCCCTTAAAGCATGAAGGCAAAATGAGGAGTGATGGTTGAAATGCTTTACAAGATTTTGGCAAGGACGAGGACACACACTATCAGGAGACCTGCAAATCAAGGAAGGATATACATATACATATTTGAGATTAATACATGAATCCATGGCATGGGCGCAGCCATCCAGATGATGAAGACTATATAAAAAGATCCATGGTATGGGTGCAGCCATCCAGATAACAAGGATCAATATAAATATTAAGTCTTGTGGTATGGTCACATCCATCTATATAGTAGAAACATGTGTACAATCATGAATAACATAAAACTCCATGCAGCCTAGGCCATAACAGACAGGACTCAGGGTCTTGCGCTCCATCCTAACCCAATTAATATAAGAATCCCAACATGCGAATAAACATGTTGAAGTCGAACATGCTAGAAAACCACCTGATTACTGGTCAATGATGTGGACCATTAACAGGTACAAGATAAACCACCAATAATGAAAATGCCCTCATGGTACAACAATACAATCCGTGAATGTGATAATGAATTTGAGGTCGAACACTCGTGGAATCACCCAATCGAAAGCCAATAATGAATACCTGTCGTCAGATGTGAAGAACTGACCATTAAGGAATGCCAACTCTAAGGTACTAAAAGGGATTTCCTAATTCATCTTCCTAGATAGTGAGCTGAAGTCAACAGGAAGTGACCAGTCAAAGGAGGGCAATGATGAATCCCCCATCATTGAAACGGAACAAGGAATACAGTGGAATGATATTCACGACTGTAGAAATGAATCAAAAAAGGTATAGGTAAATAACTGAAGATTAGACTTCTCTTGAACATATTAGCTACACGACTCCTGAATGTCACATCATCTAACTCAACACGGGACTAAAGGTCATGATGACAGTGTGGAATAGTCAAATGAGAGGCAAGATGGATCACCCAAACCTAGGAGGACAAGTGACTAAGTGAGGATATCCCATACCCGACACGAGAGAAGAAGAGTGTCATGTTCAAGAGCAACATGCTGCCTATACAAAGAATGTACCTTGAATTGAGTCATTATGCAGGAGGCTTGACAAAATACTGTGTAACACAAGGGTGACTCGATGACACTGCCATACAGAATAGGTTGGGTGGGGACCATGAAAACATGAGTAAATGATGGTTACTCATGATGAAAATTGACATAAAGTGTGAAAATTATTAAGAGGAAGTGTACCTAAAAGTACAAGTGTCATTTTATGAAGAAATTTGATTTTGAATAGCAATAAAGTGACCCTTCTTGGAAAAATGGCTTCCTGGTGAAGTGTCAATCATAAAAAACCGAGGAAGACCCATTATAGAGCTCGATGATAGCTTTCCAATGGTATTGACAATCCGTCAAACTAAGCTACGGTCTGGTTGCAGTGGGAGACAGAAAAATTAGGGATTTTCTATGAAAGGACATTTTCCATCCAATTTGAGAGGAGAAGGCCCTAACTCTTGTGGATATCGTAGCAAAAAAACTAACCAACAGAATCAAAATGTATGACTTTCAGGAAAGTGACCTTACTTGTCTAAAGATGGCTTGAATGCTTCTTAGAATGATGGTTCCTGATGAAGAATTAAGGGAAGAGGAAAACGAGAATGAACTACCAGAGGAGGTCTAGAATCATCGTCACCCATGAAGTCAAACATAGGGACTATGTGGACATTGAGTAGAATATTTGAGGATATGGTATCAAACATCTACGATATGCAATATCATATGGCTCACTGGAGATGTTGGTAGGACAAAATATCCAAGATATGAGAGGATAATCAACCATACCTAGATCTAGTGGGATCTAGGCCAAGATTTAAGTTAATCAATTGAGAAGATGGCTAGGGGAAAACCATCATGCCCCCAAGCATGGGATAATACACGCAAACATATGTGATGGAGGAGGCTGATCTAGTATACAAAGGTGGGAAAGATTCCCTCTAGTAGGAGGAGTTTGTGCAACACCATTATGTTTGGAGTGCTCAAAAAATGGATTCAATCATCTCGACCCAACTTGGCACAAGAACCTCCAAAGGATGATAATGATATGTAGGGACCTATGTGCCCCACCAGTGTGCTATGGGCGTACTGGATGTATTTAGAGTGGTGGAATCCAAATATGGGAGGAAGTGCACACGTGGTGCATATCGTTCCAAAGATAATCAGGGGTAGTCGTGGCTTCCATGATGTCCTCATCAAAATGGAAGATGGGGGGACGGGAGGAATATTGACTACATGATGCGGCAGGGATACCTGGTGCATCATCCTAAGAAAGAAGGTTCAGATAGGCATCATATTGAATGATAGACAACAAGATGGTAGATGGAGGATCTATAGATGTTGAGACTTGGGATTCTATTGAAAGGTGTTGGATATAAGCAGGCACAGAAACCTTAGAAAGGTTTGGCTTCGAGGAAATCAAGGATGATGATAGGTAAAGGAAATGACCCATGGAGTCCGGCATCTCGACATCAAAGGGAGTGTCATCCGAAAAGAGTTATTTTTGCTGACAAAACTAACCTCCCTAGGAGTCTAAGACTCTCTAGTGACAAACAAGAAAATTAAGAGCAATCCTTCTCTAAACATGCATTATTCTATGAGAAACCAAGTGTTTTTCAATCCTACCTCAAGTCCAACGCTTGTTGTAGCAGTCTAGCCTCGTCGATCCAGATGAGCTCCTCCTTCACTTTGAAACTTGCATACACTAACAATCAAAAGATTATATAACACCTGAATATTCCATAAAACAAAGCATATTCAACATATATACCAAGGAGTATATGAAGCAATCCATTAACAACAAATCATTGAGAAGAATGGACTTATTTGTATTAAGGAAACAAAAAAGAAACCATTACAACCTGAGCCTTGGTGTTGTGCAAGTTCCTCCCAGGGTCCAGCAAGAGTTATTCTCTACTTTGACAAGCTCACCCACTTCCAAATGAAACAAGAAAGGATGGTAATCTCTCCTCACAAGCTTACAATGGATGTCCTAATTCCAGCAGCATCTACCCTTTGGAATGTTCAGCTTTTAACCTCCCCTACCTTGGCCCAATGCCTGTATTTATAGCGTTCTAGAGGAAGTTATTCAGTTCCAACATCAATGGGATACTCCCTCTTTTGGATGGGGTAGCTCCTCTCTTGATGGGATAAGTTCCTCTATCATAGGGATGCATGAACCAACTGGAGGTGCTCAATACACGTCAAACACTCTTCTAGAAAGCTCTAGAAGTTACCACAAGTAACTTTTTTAAGATGAAACTCGTGCCTTTTGACTTTTACAGGAGTACGCACCCATCCCTTGACTTATAGAGCGTACAAGTACGCAGGTATAATGAGCTTGGGATGCATACACGCAGGCAAGGTAGAGAGAACCTGCGTACCCAGAGATAAACATGATTTTTAATGACTTTCTCTCTTTTTGAAGTTTGACATGAAGAGCAGAGGTATGAGGCTTGACAAGGAGGATAATATGACTATTGATGGAGCCATATTAACTGCCAATAGT
>APFE030479475.1:294140-311869 GCA_000404065.3 Pinus taeda
ACCCAGAGATAAACATGTTTTTTAATGACTTTCTCTCTTTTTTCAAGTTTGACATGGAGAGCAGAGGTATAAGGCTTGACAAGGAGGATAATATGACTATTGATGGAGCCATATTAACTGCAGATAGTCATGGTGACAAATTTCAGTGTAATAGGGAGGGATCATGATGGTGGGACCAGAGTGCCCCTGTTCTAGTTTAGTGGTACTAGAATCCATGGGTAGAGGAGTAGGTGTTCCACTACGAGTGATCTCATATTCGCGAAATGCGTGAAGGAAATCACGAAATTTGTCGAGATGAGGGCAACAATGGGAATAGTGACCATGATGATCACACAAGGAACAAGGGTGATTTGTGCACATCGTTTTGAGTTTCTTGGTTGGTCTCGGTAAGGTAATTTAGACCTCAGGGATATTTGACTCAGGGAATGTATCATGAACCAAAGGTTTGAGATGAGGAAGCTCAAGACAATTATTGGTGGCATGCCCAAAAACTTTGCACAAAGCGCATGGAGGTGACAACTTTGGGGCCTGGCTAGAGTAGCTTGGGGAGCCTTGTCCTTAGGTTCCTTCCTCTTAGCTTTTCCCCCCTATTCAGATCATTTCGCAACATGTGTGGGTTCCTGTTGAGGTTGTGATGGAACTAAAGTAGCGACACGGGCCATAGGGACTAGGTGAAATAGGTTCAAAGCATGATAAGGTCTTAGTTGACCAGGTGAAATTTTTGCAGGGGGATCAATGTACCATATTGGGATCCCTAGAGTCATGTTAGGAAGGACCAACGTAGCCATGACAGGGACAGAAAATACTCCCGGAGGGGGAAATAAGAATGATATCTAGCCTGCAGGGTAATGTCCCAGTGAAATAGTTCCTAGATGGTTGAGACCTAGAGGAATAGTTCTTGGTGGAAACATAGTAGAGGCACCCACAAATGGAGGAGTTACTGGGGGCTGGATCTAGAGGGTTTAGCTAGGATGGCAACAACAAGGTGCTGAGGAGCTGATTGTTGATTGGATGTACCGAACTGCTTAAGAGTAGCCGGTGACGCTTGTAACATGTGAACACTCATAGAGTTAGGCTATGATATGGGAGGGGGAGGACTAGGGAAAGCACCTAACAATGAGGAATCTTTATAGAATTTGGGTGAAACACCAGTGAGAGGAGTTGAAGACTATTTATTAGACACCAACGAGATAATGGACTCGGGGGAGGTCATGGATGCCAGCTCGAAGTAAGTCAACTGATCGATGGTAACGATCCTCCCTTCATGGGGGAAGCACATCTTACGTAACATCGCAGAAACAACGGCTGACATGACATATGTGTAACTATGACCTAAGAGAATGTTGTAATCCAAAGGGGCATCAATAACCTTGATGTCGACATGGATAGTCTTGCCTGCAAGAGTCACTGGAAAGTTGTGGTACATGCCAAGGGGATGGGAGGAGTGTACATCCCAAGCACGCAAAGTGATGGTGGAGGGGGAAAGTTGGGTCACTTAATTTGTTTCCAAACAACAATAGATATCACACAAGTGGATGCACCTTCATCAATAATGCATCAGGAGATGATGGCATTACGAACTCAGACTGGTATCTGGAAAGCAACGGATGAAGGCAATGGAGGATGTTCTAATGCATCAACAGGGAAAACAACCAGACAATTCTTAGAAGGATATACTGCACCCAAGTTAGTTAGTAGATATTTCTTTTAATATGGGCATGACTGGAGGACTTCCAATGTCGACATGGTAGCAGGTGATTGCGCCAAGTCATCTACTATACTGTATGTATGGGCAACTTGATTGGAAGCCATGTTATAGCATAATGGTTCCTTTGGGATCTTGGGAATGGCCTCAAATTTTGGTTGAGGGATTTGTAACTAACCATTTTGTGTTGTAAGAGGCTCAACAGATGCTTTGGTTTTGGACTCAATGGCGGACAAATTCGATGGCTTGACATATTGACACGACCGAGTTTGCGGGTTGATATAAGAGGGATTAACCTCATCAGAGTTTATCATAAGGATCTGGTAGTCACCAGGACCAGAGGTTTTGGGGGGGTGGCCTGCCTGACCTGGTTGAGGCTGAACAACAACAAATACTTATTGAGGGAAATGATTTGTTAGCACTTCTGGTTGAGATGGCGCAGGATTTTGAGGCGATTATTGGCATCTAGAAGTTGCTTGAGATTCCCACATTTGGCGCATCTGGGGTAAGAGAGGACACTCATGTGTATAATGGATATGTACACCACAACATGCACAAGGCTTGTTCATACAAATAGCCTTGTTCTACTTGGGTTGGCTACCCTGTTGCTGGTTGTTGGTGTTAGGCTAGTTCCCCTGGGGTTCACTAGGTTGATTACCTTGATTACCCTGGTTACCCTTGTTACCCTTCCCCTTATTATTTTTCTTAGAATTTTGGGGATTGATCGTACTCTACTGTGCAAACACTTGACCTTGAGGGGGTGCTGGATGTTGGGGCTGAGGATGCATGGGAGGCTGCGGTGCTAATGCTTGAGGGGCTGGAGCGCTCGACTGTGCATGAGGAGGATAAATAGTTTGGTAGATAGGTTGGGGTCCTAAAAACATGTTTCTAGCAGGAGGGGCATAAGTGTTGGAGGAACTGGTGACCCCTGCGAATAGCCATAACTTTGTTGATTATATGGCGACGGGTGTGAAAGGGTTCCAATGATATGGTCAGTGGTGTGAGATGCCCCCGATGCATTGGCACTTCTAGGACGAGGGAGGCCTAGAATGACGGTATAGACATAACCGGATTGCGCATAAATCAGATCATATCTTAGAGCAGTTTAGCGATCTTCTTCCTCGATCTGAGAAAAATGGGACGCGACATCTTTTCCAATGGGTGATAAAAGGCTCCTAAGAAACCAATCTAGATAGACACAGTCTTCGAAAGGTGGGGCACGACATGTGCTCCTCCTTCGATGCTACTCTTGAACATGGTCGAGAAGGTCAATAGCTCCGTACGAGTGTCATACTACAAAGGTAATTGGAAATATGAAAGGAACACTTTAGCGAGCATCGCGAAAATGGAATGAGATGTCGTTGGCTGGTCTACATACCATTTTGTAGCGTCTCTAGTGAGCATGCATTGGAATAGTCAAAGATGAATGGAGTCATTGATAATGGAGTTGGATGAACACCACATGTGGAAGGATTGAACATGGTTGGTAGGGTCCTCTCCAACATTACCCTCAAAACTTGGGATGTCTAAGGGAAGCTTAGTTGACATAAAAGGCCAACCAACATCGTGGTGTACGGGGTCATTTATGAACTGGTTAAAATCCGATAGACTTAAACTAACCATAAAGGGGAGCATGGGGACTGTCGGAATGGTTTCTGATACTGTTCTACTTGATGTGACCATCGAGATAGAATTAGAGCCAACACCAGGTTGGGTTCCTACACCAGTTGTGGGGCCAAACATGGTGACGATATGCAGTGAAGGAGGCTCGGAATTAGAAGAGGAATTAGAAGGACCAAGAGAAGATTCTGTGTGGGGACTTGGAGGGCTATGAACTCGAACCCGACGGGGGGTAATATGCCCAAGCAGAAACTGGGGATGAAGGCCTAATAGTCTCCGCGACGAATACCTTGGTGGCACAATAGTAGTAAGGCACATGTGGCACAAAAATGGTGAAGGGAGATAACAATATGCCTTTGTCTCGATGAGGGGAGATGCAATTATTACGTTAAGTCTTGGCTTCGCGTTGTAAACAAAGCATCCTTTGCTTAAGGTGTGATTCTGTGTGCAAGTGTATTTATTGATTAAACCCAAATCATGTTTATAAAAAAGAAAAAAGCTTGCTGAAAATAAAATGAAATTAACAACAGAAAATGAATAGAAAAATAATTAACTAAACCCCACCCAAACTGGGTTTGAAAACATTGTGTTGGTTGGTGGCTAAATTGATGGAAAATACACTAAAACGGTCAAGAGATCTAGATGTCGGTGTGACTGGGATCAAGTGACACTAAGCTACTGAGAAGTGGTGCAGCAACAACAAAAAACCAGAGGGGAAGATTGTTGCAAAACAAAACGGAGATGGATGAAACACCTAGGGCCACCAATGGGACCCTAAGGCCAATGACCAAACAAGTTTAAATGTGAAACTATGGATGGTGACAACCTATCTTTATAGATCTGAAACAAAAGGGTACATATCTGGAAAATGTGGCTGAAAGTGCTACAAAAACTCAAACTACCCACTCAGCTAAACTCCTCCTATAAATATGGAAGCATACTAGAAGCCCTAGGGGGTCTACATTCAACTTCAATGATTAAATCAGAGTAGATCAAGGCCTAAGAGGGATAAGGTAGAGGTCAGACAACCCAGCAGACAACTCTCTACAAAACCTAGAAACATATATGAGAAAAAACCTAAAACCCAGAAATCGCAGGCATTGACCTATTTTCGAGTTGGGATCACACTTTTTGGGCTGATAAGTGCACTCTCACCTCTAGATCTCACTTTTTGGATTTCTATTCTATGGATCCCGGTTGGAAAATCTTAGAAAAAACTACTGCCTTTGTCGTGACTGGTTTCTGTGACTTGCAGAAACGACTAGAAAGCTTGCGGAAGTCACAAATTTAAAAGATCTAGAGTTAAAAACTAGGAAACATTAAGAGAATTGAAAAAATAAGAAACCCTAAGCTGAAAACTGAAGGTCACCCAAGTTACTAGATCTGAGGTATAAAACTGAGTGGAGTTGCCAATTTTGTGATTGGCAACAATAAAAAATCTCCAGGAGAGTCGTCAATTTCGTTGTAGTGTTTTCTTCTCAAAGATGTATGAAAATAATCAACTTAAGATTGTGGATGAAAAACAATCTCAACAATACAAATCGATGCTAAAAATTGTAGATCTATAGCAACTGATAGAAACAAAACCTAGCAAAATTCTGATTTATGCCACAATCATAGTTAAACAACAAAAAGAAAGAATGATAACTCCAATCATCCAATGGAAACCAGAAATACAAAGAATAATTTTTATTATAACACCTATGAAGGGAACAAATAAATGTTACCAATTCCCCTCTATGGAATGGGTTTTTGGCTATCCTCAAACATCTCCGGCTTGTGTAGAGGCTCTCTCCTCTATAATGTGTAAACCCCAAAAAAAAATGGTGTGCGACAATGAAAATAATCAGAGTTACAACAATGAGTGCAACAATGAAAATAATCAAAAGTGAATAAAGAATGGAAAACCCTTCTATTTATGACAAAACATTGAGTTATCCTCGAATAATGAGCAATAATAAAAATTAATACTATTGATCCCATTCTTGGAATAGCCACTTGGAATATTTTATTATATTTGGTTAGGAGGGAAAAGTTATCTAAACTTTTATTTAGATATAATAAATAAATAAAAGATTTATTTATCATCTCAAGGAATTGGTTAAGGAATAATAAATAAATAAGGATTTATTTAATTATTCCTAAGGGATTTAGTCAAATTTGACAAAGAATAATAATTAATTAGTGATTAATTAATTATTCTTAGAGAAAAATAAGATAATTAATGATTTATCTGTTTATTTTTCATAATTGGGTGAAATATGACAAGGAATAATAATTTTTTTTATAGGTAAGCAACCACAGGGGATTTGAACCAGTGACCTATCGCAATGAGTGTCTTAGCAGTGCACCCATTTACCGTCAATCCAAAGCTCTATGGGCTTACACAAGGAATAATAATTGAACAATGGTTTAATTAATTGTTCCTAGAAGAAAATCAAATAAATAGTGATTTATTTAATTATTCTTCACGGTTTCAACTATAAATTACTTAACAAAGGTGGTTTATTAAGTAATTTATCACAGTGAAAGCAATTTTACTATGGTAAAACTAGCTTTACATGGTGTACTTCGATCCATCTAGTAAATTAGGCTAGATGATCAATTTTTTTGTGATAGCATCCTTAATGGCTTCAAGCAAAGGAATATTTATGCAAACATTCTTCAATTCATCTAACATGTCGTAATCAGGTAATAAAATTTGTTTTTCTACCCCTTTAACAATTTTTAATCTTTCACGGAAAGGCAGTTTTGAAATAGATACTAAAGATTGTTCCATAATAGGAGTTGAGTTACTTGAATGTGTTGGAGTAACTTGTTTTTGAGTTTCTTCTTTTTTATTATTAAGATAATTTTCTTCTTCAAGGATATTTTCTTTTTCACTTTCTTGAATAACAATTGAGGGGGACTTCTTTTCTAATATTCTACCATATCTGAGTTGAACATTATTTAGATCTAGTGGAGTTATCATGTAGTCCTTCCATATTGTAAATAGGTTGTGAATTTTTATTATTATTTGGATTTGGAAGTGGTTGGGAAGGCAATTGATTTGGTATTTGAGGAAATGGTAATGAAAGTTGTGGATTCGCATTGTGATATTGAGTTTGTTGAATAGGTTGAGGATAATATTGTGGAGGAAAAGTAGGATATGATGGTTGAAATTGTGGAAATTATGGATATTGAAGATATGGAGGGAATTTTCCATAAGGATTTTTCCATCGTTGTGACCAAGGTTGTGGCCAAGATTGCCAAGGCATTAGGGCAATCCAATTACTTTACGAAGATTGTGAAAATGGTTGAATATTAAAACCTTGAGTTGTATTTGGTTGTGGATTCTGCCAAGGTCTTTTAGCAATAAAACAGAGAGGATCTACCTGATTTGGTACTCCTTCTTGATAAAAAACTTTAAGACTTAGTATTGAGGGAAATTATTTTGTATCATGATTTTTTTTTAAATAACACAAGTTTATGTATTTTTTAAATCAAGAGAACATTCCCCCAAGGCATGTTTCTTTCTCCACTTAGGACAAAAAATGGACAATGCAACATTTTAAACTTTTTTCTTGTTTTATATTTTAAGGGTGTCAGTTTGTTCATTAAGACTCCCTAAAATATCTATTTTAGAATTATCAAGAAAATTTCCTGATTCTTCTCTACTTACTATCCCAGTTGCAGATTCATTAATCCTTGATAGAAGAGGATCTCTTGGATTTTTCCCGAATCTTGCTTTGCCTCTTGAAATGTGTATGCACAACTCACAAATTTCTCCAAGTGATAACTACGAAGTGTCTCTCTTACCCATTAGATTGAGAAGATCAATCCACTCATCTCTAATTGATTTCAATAAGAGAGCTTTCAAAGTTTCTTCATCTAGATTATTCATTTTTTCCCTCTTTACATTGTAAGCAAATATTTCAAAAAAATCTTCAAGATTTTAATCTTCTTTTTGTGTCATTTTAAAGACTTCATATTTAATGTTATGAGGCATACATTAATCCTTATATTTATTTAAGAATGTAGTTTTCATTTGTTCCCATGTTGTTATGGTGTTTATTCCTAAACCCATAAACCATTTTAATGTTGCATATTTAAGAGTTGCAGGGAATAATTTCAACTTTTGAGTATCATGCAGATAATCATATGATCTACAAGAGACTTGAAATTCAAAGAGAAATGTCTCAGGATCTTCACTCCTTAATCCATGAAATTGTGGAAGGATAGAGGGTGAGATATTTTTCATTGTTACAGTTGTATCTACATCGATTATTGGAAATCCAAAGCATTCTGGATTTATATTCTTTCCTCTTCGTCTTCCTCCATCTCTTCCACCTCGTCTTCCACCTTTCCTTCCACCTACTCTTCCCTCTCCAATCGTAGGTTGTTCACCATTCAAATTTTGTACCTATCCTTCCCATTCTCCAGCCATTGTAGATTCTTTAGAACCAATATAGGGTTCTGATTCTGGTTCTAAGAATGGGATTTCAACCTCCTATAGTTCCTCTGGTTCTTCTATCAACGGTTTGAAGTAGGTTTCTTTTTCCTCATCTTCAGTAGGAACTTCGAACTCTTGAGCTAGAAGTTGTTCTCAAGTTGAAGATAGGAAAATTATTCCTGTTGTTGGGGATATGGGATCTTCTTCCATTATGGCTTCTCTTGATGAAGTTGGTGAATCTCTAGGTTGGATTTCGGATCTTAATACCTCAGGAAGTTTATTTTAGCCTGCTATGGATGGAATTCGAGTTTGAGTGGGTGGTGTGGAACTACGAGGTTATTGTGGAGTAAGTGATGTTGTTGGAATTAAGATCTTTCCTCTACCTACAAATATACCCCTAGAGTCTCTTTCCCTATGCATATCATGTTTTTTTATTTAATGAAAAGAAATCAAGACTTATATATACACTTCCCTGACAATGACACCAAAATGTTTAGTCAATTCAATGTTCTTAAATTGCTTACATAAATTATCAACTGAGTTGGTAAACTTGTGAAGTGAGAGTGAACTATATATGCTAGAAGCCTTTTCGAGTTTATTAAGATGATGATTTTTCTTGTTTTAAGGATTTTATTTATTCTGATGTTCCTAATGAAACTGAATATTTACAATTAAATTCCTATAATCAACTCTTGAAAAGGAAAGTAAGACAAGCTATCATGATCCTATTTAACTAACTATTGTTAGTTTCAGAAGAATTACTGTGCAAGGTGATGGAAAATCAAAACTACTTTGTAAATTCTATGAATATTTCTTTAAGATAACTTGTGCTTTTGAAAAGAACTGAAAAGAAAGTTATTTTGGAATCTATAACTAAACTACTTATGTTCTAGAAAGACAATTATTTCTTCTCTACAAAGAATCACTTCTATTTAAGAATAAATTTATAAATAAATCTATGTCAATATCTACATATTTCAATTAACAATTATTCTTGAAATAATAAAACAAAAGCAGAAGGAATGTGATCTAATAAAAAAAAAAATTGTTATGAAAAGAAGAGGATTATGTACATAGTCCTATTTTAGAAATCATACAAATGATTTGAAATTGACAGACAACAAATGAAAGATTATAAACAAGTAATTACAAAGAAATAGAAGTTGAGATAATGCAATTCTAGAAATAACGAAAACGAAATGAACTCAGATAAAATAAAAGAAAGAACCTCGACTGTCTGCACTAACCCTCCACAAAATAATAGGTTTTAATACTTTAATTCAACAGCTAACTGCGCATGAGATTGACGAGAACACTTCTTCAATTAAAAAGAATAGAGTTATGAAACTTCAAACTATCAATTAAAGATTACATATATGTGTCCTGCCTTTATGTTTACATAGTTATATAGATAGAATTTGTGCTCAACAGATTGAGAATTTTATGCCTTAAAAACTTAAAACAATCCTAATCTGAATTCTAATGTTATAATGGATAAATAACATTTCTTGACGACTTTCCATTTGGAAAGCAAATTGGAGGGTCAAGATCTATTTGAACTCTCATTGCTATGTTTATCCACGTATTGACTTGTTTCTTTGACTATGCCACTGGGCGATTTCCTTGATTATTTGGCTTGAGTGAATAGGAGGAGATCCATGAGGAGATCAATCCCCATCTACCCATGTGCCTCTTTGCTTGGCTGGCATATTGGAATTCGACAAACCAAGGAGAAAACTGTGAAATCATGAAACAACTACTGAATCGTGTTAATTCTATAGTTATTACAATCTTTAAACGTAATAATAAGGAACATTAATAAATATGAAAAATAAGGCATTTTAGTTCCTTACCGTGTCAAAATCTATAGTTTATTGTTTATTTGAGTTCATAGCAATGATAAAAAGAGGAAAAATGGATGGAAATGGTGTAAAAAACAAAATAGTCATGAGACTCTACACCAATTTGAATACTTTGTAGTTGTTTGTATATCCTTCTAATTCAACTATTGTCTACTTCCACAAATGTCATTTCTAGATTTCAGCTCTGTTCAAAATATTTTGAGATCAACTTTAGTCTTCCATCTTTACCAAGCATTTATTTCCTTCTTCTATTAGTCTAATCTCAACACAAGAAACCTGTAATTTTCCAATGCTATTGATTGTTTACAATTCAATTGTAGATGATCAATCATCTCCCCCTACATGCATAAACTCCTCTATCTCTTCTATTTGCTTCAGACCATAAATATTGTTGCAAGTGGAAGATATCCTCAATCAATGGATGATTTTATTTATTGGATTTACTTTCGAGAGATACGCCTCATAGCACGATTGTGCATATGTTACTCATCAAGTGTCTCATAGGGCTCTTCACAAATAGATTTTGCAAGAATAATTTATAAACACAAACTCCCCCTAATAGTATGGATGGTATATTCTTGGCATAATCTCATCATCAAAATTTGTCTAAGGTGTATTCATCAAATAAAAAACATGTGTTCTTGGCTTGAGTGTTCAGGAGGATTTCTGATCCAAGCTCTTTCTACAAACTTGTGTGACTTTCTTTTTAGGCTTGGTATTTATGCTTTGAGGTTGTTTAGGAAACCAATATAAGTTACAATCATGAGCCACATTTCCAATTTTATGAAATTTGAAGCACTCAGTCTTAAACATGAAAGAGATAGAATAGTTTCTTTTTGTAAATATTGTTCTGGAGAACTGGTAGGGATCTTCATATGATTTGCAGTACCTTACCATGTGTCCAAAATTTGAGCAAGAATAACAATAGCCATGAAATAAGTTTTGGTACCTAGGAAATGATGATTTCCTTAATGCACTTCTGAAAGCATTCTGCCTCAGAATTATTTGATGATATCCATTTCCTCCTGCATCCTTGACACTTTTTGCACAATTTTTTTCTTAATGTACTTCTAAATTTATTCTATCTTGGAAGCCTTTGATCAAATTTGTTTCCTCTTGCAGTTTTTACACCATCTGCAAGTCTTCTTGAAGTATGATTTCTTCCAATGTCATCTTGAATCATCTCCTCGCCTTTGCTAGAACTTGGAGCATTGATATTTATTCCAAGCTTCTACACATCCTTTTTGTTTGAAGCATTAGGGTTTGCATCCTTCTTGATTGAGGGTTCACTTGCATAACCAAGACTTGATTTATCAAGAGGAGATATTTGATGACTTAGGATTTTATCTAGGGTTTAGGAGAACTTTAGAATCTTATTCAGATGATCAAATTTATTTTTTAGGACATCAATTTATTCTTTTATTTTCTTTCTTTCATCATCCTTCTTTGCTAGACTGATCTCCATTTATTCCTTCAACCTAGTTGCTTCACATGTTTCGGCATTGAGAGTGGCGATATCTTATTTTAATTTGAATATTATTCATTCTTTTATTCTAGTTGGCATGTCACGGTATTTCTTTCCTTTTCTGCTTCATCAACTTTTCCTTCTATAACTGTCAAAGCTTCCATCACCTTCTCAACTCCTTGTGCTTGTTTCTTTGCTTCTCCTAGTTGATATTTGAGGGAGGAGACTTCTTGCTTGTATTGATCAAATTCTACTTTAATTTTGTTCAAGTCTTCATGTCTTTTTTTAAGATGGCTTGACAAAGTTTCTTCCCTTTTATTTGCCTTATCCAATTGATTTTTCATGGATATGACTTCTTCATGATGCTTTCCCTTATTTTGATGAAATTCCTCCTTAATCTTAGTGAGCTCCTCATCTCTTTCTTGAACTTGAATCTTGAATAGGTTAACTTCCATCCTTGCCTTGTCAAGGTCATGGTCACCATCTTGTGATTGCTTCTTGAGCTCCTCATTATTATTTTTCAATTTTTATCTCTTCTAAGGTAGCTACAAACTTCTCCATCAGATCTTCTTCAAAAACTTTACTCTCTTCATCTTCCAGGTCTTCCTTGGCTTTGATGTCTTCACTCATGTTTTCAGCTTCCTTAATGGATTATGGATTTCCTTCTTGTTTTCCATCATCTTCTTGTCTAACAGTCATGGTCAATGCTTCTCTTGAGTGAAGACCTTGAATTTTGTCCCACATACCTTTTGCTGATGAACATTTCTCCACTTTGGTCTTTGTAACATCTAGTAACCCACTCAAGATTGTGTTCATTTCTCTTGCATTATATTCCTTGTTTTCTTCTTCCATCAAATTTTCAGTAATCACTGATTCCCAGAATTCAACACCTTGAGCCATTAAGAAATTTCTCATTCTTACCTTCCATATATCAAAATTTCCATTGAACAATGGAACTTTTCCAATTTTATTGTCTTTACTTTTCGCGAATGAGGAAGAGACATCTTTAGAAGGATTGGAGGTTTTCTTCCTTGGATTTTCCATTGGTGTTATAAGGATCAACTTTCAAGCTATTAGGCTTTGAGTGAAGGTACTAGATTTGATACCAATTGTTGGAAATACTGAGAGGGGGGTGAATCAATATTTCTTTTCTATTGTTATTTTTACCAATTAGATCACTTATAATTAAAACAAAAAATGAACAATAATAATATTTTTTTATTAATCTCTTCTTTACAATAAATTCAATACAATAATGTGTAGGGCTCCAACCCTACATGAATACACCAATATTCAATCTCCCTAGATCCAACCTGTATTTTTCCAGGCTCCAACCTTGTTACTTTGAGGCACCAACCTCTAGGGCTCCAACCCTATCTCTAGTATAGGATCCAACCTAGTCTCTTGAGGACTCCTATCCTCTAGGGCTCCAACCCTATATTCCAAGGCACCAACCTTATCTCTATTAGGCTCCTACCTCCAAGGCTCCAACCCTCAACCTCAATTCATCAAGATAAGTTTAGTAATTGTTCATGACTCCCAATGTCTTCTTCAATGAGCCTTGTATATCTTCAGCAATTCCTCCTCCAAATCACTTCATTAATGACAACCTTGTCTTCTTAAAAGGTGTCATCAATGCTCTTCATGTCACCCAAGAAAATATCTCCAAAGTCACTTCATGATTGCTTCAATGCATCAAAGTCTCCAATAATGTCTCCAAGACCTTCAAGATTTCTTCAATAAACAGCCTAAGTTCTACACATGCTCTAAGCCTCTTCAAGGGCTTCTTCAAGAACACTCCAAGGGAGTCTTCACAATGCTTCAACAATAAGATATTTTTAAATTTTACTACTGTAATCTGAGTTTCTTCAAAGCAACAGGTCTGAGCCTTCTTTCAAGATGACTGTCTTCAGTTAACTCCAAAGGATGTATTTTTGAGCTCTCCATAATTAACATTGTTAATGTGAGTCTCTCAAACTGTTTACTGGTCAAGAGTATGCAAAAGTTCGAGCTCTTTATTCACTATAGTATAGTCTGAGCTCCCAATAAACACAGGTCTGTACAAGTCTGATTATAAGTGTATCTCTCCAAAATGAGACTATTCTTCAAGTGTATTACAACACTATGTAGCAATAGATATGAGGTGAGCACCAAAACTATTCCTCCAAGAGACTTGATCACTATCCAACCTTATGTCTGATGTGTATAAGCAAGTCATGAGGCAAGATAGTGCAACTGTCCACTCACTGAGCTATAGGTGAGGACTAGTTTGAGGTTATACCCCTAGGGTTGAGCATCGAGGCTTAATTTTGTATTGTTCCTTCACAAATAAAAGCACTGAGTTGTAAAATGCAATCAGAGATTTACAACAAGTGTATACTTCAGGTCTGTCTGAGTTCTGTTGCTTGTAGCTTAATATTGGAAATTATGCCTTTGGTTTTATGCAAGAAATTTGATCTCTTAACACAAGATTGTCCTCAAAATGATTTTCCCAAAATAATAATTTCTTGCTCATAGATTTACAACAAGTGTATACTTCAGGTCTGTCCGAGTTTTATTCCTCGTAGCTTAAGATTGGCAAGTATGCCTCTAGTTTTATGCAAAAAATCTGATCTCTTAACACAAGATTGTCCTCAAAATGATTTTCCCAAAATAATAATTTCCTGCTCCTCGACGCTTCTAAGTTCACAAGTTGTGAACTGTGTATTTATCTTTGTGATGGATGATCGAGATAGATGATTGAAATGAAGTGTTTAAATTTTGTTTATATGAGTTTTGCTAATAGATGAAAATTCATGTTCATTAGAGGTGAGGCCAACTTGTGCATGAGGTGGCACATTGAAAATATATTAAATAGTTGTTGTAAGGGGTCTTTGTTAATAATTGACCAAATATAACATAGTCTCATTGTTATGAAAACCATATTATAATAGAAAGATATGAGGGGCCATAGATTTTAATCAAATGAATACATTTAAACAATGTGAAACAATATTATAATGGATGCCGGGAGGACCCACATTCCACACCATCACTTAACTCCCATACATCGGGACCACATGGATATCGAGGATTTTTAGGTTGTGCACATGCCAAAATTCTGATAAAGTGGAGGATGTGATTTGATAATTAAATCGTTATTAAATCAGGTTGGGTCCGCATATCAGAAGTCAGAGCATATCGAAGGTTATCTCATATTGGAGATCAAAGGTCCATATCACATATCGGAGATCGGAGGTCCATATCACATATCATAGATCAGAGGTCCATATTGCATATCGTAGATCAGAGGTCCATATCACATATTAGAGATCGGAGGTCCATATCGCATATCGGAGACTGTAGATTCATATCACATATCATAGATCATAGGTCCATATCACATATCAGAGATCAAAGTTGGAGATCGTAGATCAAAGCCATGACATTTGTGATGCACTTTTTGGAAACCTCTGATATGTGAAAGTTTTGATATGCTTGATTTCTGATAGACCATATTGGTTGCTCTTGTGTGCTCTTCTTGGATATTACTTCTTTTATTGGGCTCTTCTTTGGATTTCTTTTGAAATATCATTTCTCTTTACTCCTCTGATACTTCTTTTCATTCTTTTCTTGGGCTCAGAAACTCTGATATCACTATTTCTTCCTTTCAGCTCTTTCTCTTGGGCATATGTGGCCTTCTCTTTGATCTACTCCTCCTTGGCTTGTCTTGGCTCCTACTCTTGGTGTTGGCTTGGGGCCTGACCCAGGTTCAAAGGTGATTTAGACAAAAAAAATCTTTGTACTACTGGCCCTTTCGACAATAGTCCTCGGAGCGCGGACTAAGGTCTCACCCAAAGTAGTATGCGATGGTGCTAGAACTAGGTTTCCACACCCTGGATATGTCTGATGTTTTCAAGTGGTCTGTGCTTCAACCCTGCGTGCATGTTGCTACGCGCACTTACCCGTACCTCGCAGCCTGTGATGCTGCCTTCGCGCAGCCCTACTCGGGGGTTGAATAGTGTTATTACCCAAGTCCTTAATAATAACCTTATCTGAGTTAATTAACTTAGCTAATTTGTATGCTTTCAGTTATAATTAACAATATTCACAATTCATACAAGTGCACAGTAAATAAATAGTATAATTGCAATTGTGATCAAACATGTAATGACTCAAAACAGATGCACGTAATTTGTAACAAAACCATTCTTTATTAATCACTTTTCCCATTATAGACTCTACTCTACCATGTGCACTCAACTGCGAACTCTTCTAGGTCTCTGCGCACTCAGCTGTGGAGCCTCTTCCTACTACTACGACCCAAGACACACTTAGACTCCTGCTCTGCACTTTTATCTTATACTTCACTCTTCCTTTTTTAACTATCCTTTACACTTAGAGTTTCACTTTATTTATAAAATCCCATGGTCCGTAGGTCGAAATTACTTTCAAACTTAGGGCGGATAGCCCTATGATTCTAACATACATTCTGCACCCACAATTCATAGAGCTTTACAATAATATCCCTCAAAACTTGGGCTTTGAGCCCCAAAACATGTTGTGGGGGCATTCCATGCCCAACACTTGGCTTCTGATGGCTTTTCTTTGAACTGCCTCTCGCTCTTCTCTTTGGTACTACTCCTCTTGATCCTTGGGACCGCTCCTTGGGTCTAATGCTTTTTTGGATTCAACAAGAAGGGCCCCTTAGTGTGGGTAAGTGTTTCTATATTCTGTTTGTTCAATGGTTAATATTTTATTTTGTATTTTAATTTGATTTCCTCTCTCCTTAATTTGTGTGGTTGTATAGCTCCATATTTTCTATTGTTTATGTGTGATAAGATACATATTTATATGACTGCAAGTGTTTTGTCTCTCATTGTTTCCATTTGTTATGTATAGGTATGTTTATATTCACACATAACAAAACCAAGATTTGTATTGTGGTTTGGGGTCTAATTCTATTCAATCTCTTCATAATATCCCAATTGTTATTAGGAATTTCAATCTTGAATTTGTATTTACTTGAAAATTGAAATATTTCGTTTTGGGTTTGATATAAAGCAGGTTTGAGACAAATTATCTACTCTTCCATACTCATCCTTTTATACTTTGAATCTGATATGGCATTTTAGGACCATACAAGAATAGTATTGTTATCGTTGAAAACATATTAAAGCTTATTAGAAGACCTTCATTTGACCTTTGGTAATACATACTTGAGAACAAGCCTCCCATATCATTTTTAAAAGTCTTTTTCTTTTGAACAAAGCTTTGATATCTTGGTATGATAGTACATGGTGTGAGTTACTCATTGAAGATATTACTTTGAATCCTATGATATATCTTGAATATAATATGAATGGATAATGATAATTTGAATGTTATGGCTATGCAATGATTTGTTTGCAAGTATTCTAATCTCACTAATTGGTGTGAAACTCATTTGCTTGCATATATCTAAAGAAGTCATGATTTAAAAAGAATGTTTAGACTTAGCATAGTTTCTTTGCTACAACATTTAGCAATTAGTCGCTAGCAATATGTACTTCATTGTTTGGTATAGTTTTTGAACAAAATTTCCTTTCAGGAATTTACTTTACATGCCTTGTTTTTCCTTTCAACATTTGGTTTTAACAAGTTTTGGGACTAGAACTAGAACCTATTTACTAGTTGATCCAACTTACATTGAACACTTGAACACCTTCCATGAGTAGTGAAAGGTAGTTGTTCCAGAGCCAAACTAGGGGATCATGGGTAGAGCTAGATTAAATAGTCCTAAAAATCATGCTCATTTCCTTTCAAGCTTTCAAAGTTTGTTTTTTATTATCAACTAGATTAACTTAGGATTTAATCCTGCGCTTCCTATGCTTGCATATCTATTACAGATCCATTTGGGCACATCACTCCCATCATCCAGATCATCTTTTTAGGGCTCATCAAACCCTAATTTCAATTGCTACATGCCCTAAACAAGTCACCCTTTTGAATGCCTCCTTCCTAGACAGTTTCATGACATGAAGACATCATGAATTTCCCTCTAGAGGGACTAGCGCAGGTAGGTCCATGTAAGGGTGCGCTACAGAGTAGTTGAGTCCATGCCAGGGTTCTCTGCAAAGAATTTAGGCCTCCTTTCACCTGCACTGAGAAAGGTTGAGTGAAATTCACATAGGGTTTGGGGAATATTCTTATCTTTTGGAGTCATCTAGAAGGTTCCCTCACTTATCAACTCCTATGAGCTCGAAAATGGATGAGGAATGAGTTAAGATGCATCCTATCTTCTCATCCATTCCTCCATGAAACTAATTTTAAGTATGGAAGGTCATTCAATACCACCATTTATGACAAAACCTCCTTCATCTCCCTATAAATTGACCACTCATCTAAGTGATCAAGGGGTTGGACTATGTTGAATTGTAAGGAGATAATGTTGCTATGAGAATTGGCTTTGAAGCAAGTATTGTAATGCTACAAGTTTGTCATGCTTTTGATGTGATATGGATGGGATCCAAGATGGAGGAATGGCTTTGAATCATACACAATGGTTGTAATTCCTTTTTCTATTCAGTAAAGTATTTGAACCTTTCTCCCATATGTTTTTATTGTCTTATGATGCTTATTGTGTGAAATGTATCTGATTCCATTCACTTGTATTCAATAGATCTT